>JAUZSU010043387.1:0-10040 GCA_034780255.1 Parotocinclus maculicauda | reverse complement strand
AATAAATTTTCAGAACTCTCGAAAAAACTTTTTTCACATGGTCATAATGGGGTATTTTGTGTAGAATTTTGAGAAAATTGATGAATTTAATACAATTTGGAATAAGGCTGTAACGTAACAGTATCTTGTTTTGCATAAGCACTAAGCATTTATTAAGCATCCTCATCAAGCCTCTCATCAGATGGCCATCTTGGCTCTACCCTAATTTACCTCAATTACTTGCTTCCATCTAGCGTTTTAGTTAATTTTGCTTGAATTGGTAAATAAATCCGTCCGTTTTAATTTTGGGATTTTGAGATCAGAAACTGCTTATTTCTACTCTCCTGCATTCACCGGTCTTTAAGACACTGTCTTTAGGCCTAGGAGCCATATATGGCTATCAACCCAGGAGAGGTCTACTGGATAGGACACACCTGCCGCCAGGTTACAAGCTGCCCTTGGAGTTGATGGCTCACCCATACTTGCCATCCATGAACTGTTGGAGTCTTGTTGGCGAGGTCCACGTCTTCTTGACTGGGAATGTTATGGCCCAGTGGGAAAATCCTGGATGTGGTCAAAGAACATCCTTGTTCTTGGCCACATTCATGACTTCAGTGCAGACACAACTCAGTGTCTAGCATAAAAGGGAACACCGGTATGCATTCCGTCCATCAGACTACACTCTGACACTCCCCCTCTCTCCTTTATTCACACCTCTCCTTTGTCATGATCCTTTTCTTCTACATATTAATCCCTGTTGCTCATTAACCACTCCTCACCCATCTGTAAATAAGCACCCCCCCCTACTCCCTCACAGTGTAGTCTGTTGTTTTGTGTGAGCAGTAAGCCTCTGGTATCTTTATTCACACTCTTCATCTGACAAAGAGCCTCATCTCACTTCTAATCAGACCCTTGCCTGAACTCTACCATCAGTCACCTCCACTCCTGACCTGGACTACCTCTCATCTTGCTCCAGTCTTGAGTTTTTGTTAACTTTGTAATTGAAAGACTATGCTGACTTCTACTTGCTCTCCAGCATTCACCTTTGCCTGTTGGCAAAGCTTTATTATTATATTTTCACAATATTTCTGGGTCTTTCAATATTTTTGTACCATTGCAAATCATCAGCCATTGTATCATGGATATTTTTGACATGTTTTTGGTAATTATTTTACACAGTGTCATCTTGCGAGGCCTGACTGTCCTTGGAACAACATCAATACCTTAAAATAATAAACAAGAAAGAAAGTAAAAAAGCTAAATGTAAACAGCAAAGAGATTTGATGTTACTTCAGTTAGGGCTAGAGTTGGGGTTAAAGTTACACTGTTTGGCAACAGTAATACATGCCTAATTTAGGGTCCTCACAAAGATAGTAATATTATAGTGTGCCTGTGTGCGTGCGTGTGCATCCGTGTGTGTGTTTATGGTCCCTCACTGGGATGAGGGAAGTTCTCCCACTGAGAGGTCGACACAGTTTTGACTGCTGCTCTCTGGATTTTATTAACACAGGAAATGTCCCATGTCAACTTGCTGTGTGTTTTTGTGCCTCTAGAATGAACCAGCACTTGTCTACCAACATTTTTAAACAGTTGGGGGGTAAAAGCAGGTGAATTGCAGGGTTATTGGAAAAGAAAATTGATCTCTATCAACATAACCAGGTGTGATAACTGAAAATAAACAATTACAGGCGGAAACCTTTCATCTGATATAGCTTTGTTATTGTGGGTTTTTACATGAATGAAAAACAGGAGGCCTCTGTGCCTCATAAACAGCCCGACTTTATGAGAACTGATCATAACCAGGACTTAGATTTTAATAACATGTTTCTAAAGTCATTTTATAAAAACTATACACAAAATTTGTTTGAAATCTCAGAGCCTCAGCTGAATTACTCTGGGAGAAAAACATTTCTGCCTAAATAGTGAGGTCACTGTTTACATTTTGGAACTTTTATCCATTTACCATTACACCTGACAGTAACATTTAAATATTGTATTATATTGTATATACGGTGCGTCTCAAAACATAGTGAGCTGCCTTTGTTTTGTAGGCAGCATTGTAATGGACATCCATCATCATAAAACTGTTTATTAAGACCCTCTAGTTGGAGAACTATTGCATCACTTCTTTTTCCTGCACACTTCAAGCGACCATTGTTTTATGTAACTCATGTGCTAGCACTGATTCGTCCTAAATTGCAAATATAATGGCAATTTGCATGATTTTAAAACACCAGACAGAATTAGAATCACTTGAAAATTGACTTACCAACGTATGGTTACGTATGGTTTTGCTTTCCACACTGCTCCCGTGAACTATGTTTTTAAAAACGTTTGGGTGTGTTAAGACACAGGATTGTCTTAGCGATCAAGGAAATGTGGAATGCTTCCTTTCAGTCAAAATAAGGTACAACTTGATATGCAGCATTTTAAATATATCTAATAATTAGGGCAGCCTTCTTGTCAGGAGTATGCATATTATGATGTAAAATGCTATCTATGTAGGGACCTCACTAGGTTTAGAGAGAGACCCATAGTCTGCAGAAACCTTCCATGTAGTTTGCTAGAAATTTGACACCGAGCTTCTGCTTACAGCCACTCTGGGGTGAATTTCCTGGTTTTGAGGAATTTAAGACATATATGTGCAACTTTATAACATACTTGAGCAAGAGTTGAGCAATACCTGAGCTTCTTCTTCAAGTGCTTTTCAAAGGAATTTTACACCTGAGTTTAACAAACTTTGCTGTTGACTCTGCCCATCAAGAGCATGGCAGCAAGTCATTGCAAATCGATAATCAAACAAGTAGTTGAGGTCTCTGCTTCCTTTATGTAATTTTAGGGAACTTGATTAACTGAAAATGTTATTTATGATGAAACATAATAATATAGACAATTATATATAGACTAAGCAGCACAGTGGCTCGGTGGGTAGCACCGCTGCCTAACAGCAAGAAGGTCCAGGGCTCAATCCCAGAGTGGAGCGGCCTGGGTCCTTTCTGTGTGGAGTCTGCATGTCCTCCCCGTGTCTGCGTGGGTTTACTCCGGGTACTTTGGTTTCTTCCCACAGTTGTAAGACATGTTAGGTTAATTTTTGTCTCTAAATGTGCCCCTTAGTGTGTGAATGTGTGTGTGTGCCCTACGATGGTTTGGCGCCCCGTCTAGGGTTGTTCCTGCCCTTGCGCCCAGAGTTGCCGGGTGGGCACCGGCTGACCCACCACCCCATGTGGATGAAGCGGAAGATAATAAATGAATGATATAGACTATATACAGTATAAGCTCACAACTGGGCACTAATGTCAGTTCAAACATAAAAAGGGGTACACACAAGATGAATGATTAATTTGTCTAGTAAATGCAGTATGTCCAACATAGAAAATATGGATACTATAGCAGATAATTTAAACACCTTCAGCACAGACGAAATAACAGGTGTTAGAAATGGCACAATTTTTCAAATCTTGCCAAATGAAGAGATATGAGAAAGGCAAGTGATAAAACAGGAGATAGCCAATGTAAATGAACGTCTCTTATTGTATATATGAATATAGAGTTCTGGAAATATTTAAGCTAGTTGTGACACATGGAATTACTGGAGGGATAGACGTCTATGGCATTTATTTCCCTCTACCTCTTCCCAACTTGAATTTCTCCAGTTCCCTTAGGATTCCATCAAGGATTCATGCTCTGAGCCCACACAGGCTGGCCCAAGCCACAAGCCACCTCCTGAATGCCAGTCAGAACTTAACACCTGTGGCTCTAGCCAGGAGATGATTGATTTAGTGAAAAAGAAACTGCAACTAAAAAGGGAGCAGCAGTTCTTAAAAAGAGAAAGGTTTGAGCAGAGAGAAATCACCTTCCGGACGTTATTATCTTAAGGAAGGTAAAACTGAAGATCATGTCAAAACATCTGACTGGGCAGTGACACATTGTTCAAGACCATATATGTCAGTGACAATAATTTCTTTAGAGCAAGGTGAATAATTATTTAAATAAATAACCAAATAAACATCTACAAACCACATGCTACATTGGACACTGTGTATATTGTTTTATTCTCTCTTTTTGTTACCTTTAGAGACACCAATTAACCTAACACGCATGTCTTTTGACTGTGGGAGGAAACCGAAGTATCCAGAGTAAAACACTGTCAATTTACAGCTCCAAGTTGACCAGTTCAAACCCTGGGCTCTGTCTGTGTGGTGTTTGCATGTTCACCCTGTGTTTCTTCAGGTACTCTGGTTTCTTTTCACAGTTCAAAGAAATGAATGAGTGTGTGAATGTGTGTGTATGAATGTGTAAGCATATGTGCCATACAATGGATTGGCACGAAGTCTAGAGTTGTGTCCTGTGTCATCAGCTAGGCACTGGCTCTTCCGCAACCCTAATTAGGATAAGATAATGAATAAGCAAGTGAATACTGGAATTCTGCCCTTTTTAATTTGTGGTCAGTGTTAACTTATTAAAGCTAAGCACTATAATCCACATAAGGGGTCCTATATGGTACAATTGTTCAAGCTGATTAATGTTATAATGTAAATATTATTGATTGTCTTATCAGTTGCCTGGTTTATTAAGCACAGGTTTCTTGCTAAATGTTTTTTTTTTATTTCTTTTCTTTTTTTAACACTTTTAGGTGGTGCATTGTGGAGTTATATCAGACTATTTTTTTTTTAATTGCACACCAACTTATAAAACTAATTTTTTTTTGTCTGGGACTTAATTAATGCAAAATAAAATACATGTTAATGTAGGCCACATATAGCAGTTGCACTAACACACACATACATAAATGCCACTCTGTGTGTGCTGGTGTGTGTCATGCGTTAGTACTCTTTGCGTCAGTGCCTAGGTCTGATCTTTTATACTAATTTTGGATTAATGGATTAATGCAGACGACATACTTCAATTTTCATGCACACCCATGAGTGTTCGCTCTCTCTTTCTCTGTTGTACACACACACATAGTGGCTGAATGGAGGGATCTGCAACAGTGCATAAACACAGAGAGTGTGTTCAGGGCTTGCCACAACGAGTCCAACTTTAATCCCACTTAATGCTGAGAGTCAACCTCGTCTCCCAATCAGAGCCGATTTTTAATCTCTGCCCGAGCTGGACAAGAGCTAAAGCACTCAGAAAGAAAGAGGCAGACAAAGCAAGACTGAGAGAGAGAGAGAGAGAGAGAGAGAGAGAGAGAGAGAGATAGAGAGAGAGAGAGAGAATCAGAAACTTCAAGTAATGTCCATTCAGTTATATCAGCAATCAGTATTCTTTAACTCCTTCATATTTATGCTGCAGAAATACTAAAAATACTAAAAAAGGCATCAGGCTATATCATCAGATGCTAGTCTGCCTATGATACTATTTCAAATACTAAGAGCCTTATGTCTTTTTTTTATTGTACTTCGTAATCCTCTTTCATGAGATTAAAATTTGACATCAGTCTATAATTAGATTGATAAATAATACAACAAAACAGAATTAAAATTCAGTGATTACATTAAAATAATGGTAAAACTTTACAATAAGGGTTTTATTGTATAGCATATTTAGCAGCTTTGTTGCTGTTAGTTATTAATTACAAATAATAAGCATTAATTGACATTTACTTAACTCTTAAAGACTACTAGTTAGTAGACAAGTGCATTAATCTCATTAATGTCCATTCTCTTTAATGGCTGAGGTCTTAAAAATATAATAAACGATAAAAGAAAATAAACATTGCAGCTGTAAACAACTGGTCACCTAAAGAGCCAATCAATTCATTCGATAGCTCACTATTTCACCGGTCATGTGTTTGCTTGCTCTTTAGCTCATGTTTAGACTACATACTATTCTAACTCTTTTGATATGTTTAAAGATTTTGTTGTTCATTATACTGACCATTACTGCAGTTTTGGCTTCAGTCAAACACAACTATCTGGTCTATCATACTATCCTCTTAGGTGTTCTGGCTTCTTCCTACACAAGGTCGTAACAGTATATTACTGTATTATCTGTGTGCTAATTATTGTGAATGTCCCTAAATTAGTTTAACATGTGTATAACATATTAGGCTTTGAAAACAGTGGCATTAGGGATGCTATATAGATGGCAGAGTTCCACCCATTTTAGAGCTACCCCTCATGTATTGTTTGCAATCAGTTTTCTAGTAAAAATATCCTTTATATTTACCTTACAGTAACCTACAAAGACTATCCGACCATGTTAATCAATGATTTGGTTCAATAACCTGTTTCACAGAAGGTATTGCAGTCGGTGCATACCTGCATTTAGCATTTATTCGCTAAACTGACACTTTATGATTAATTTAGAGCTTATTTAGTGGATGACTATTATATAATTGGTTGTTACACTGTTAATGAAAGGTAGGCTGCCATGTTGATTCTGTATATTGGTAAATATATTTGTCAGATATTCAATAGCTTAATGACTAATAGCTTTTCAGTGAATAAGCATAATGTAAAAGCCAGTTCACAATCTGCTTAGTGATTATCTGACTAGTAACTAAAAGTTATGCAATTGTCAACTAACATATGTGTTTCTTGTAATAAATTACATTTTTTTTAGCGTAACCGAACCCTTATTGTAAAATCCTCTTGAATGACTTTAACCATAATGCATGAACTTATTCTTAATTATAGCTCATGTAACTGCTAACAAGACTAGTTAAGTTCATATTTAGGTCAAGAATGGTGCTTTAGTGGATTTGTTGTGTTTAGCAGATTTCAAATCATTAACCATAGTCTTAGACTGAAATTACATTTTAACAAAGTTTATACTAAACCCATGTTTATTAGAATTGGTAAATGTGGTGCTGTTATTAAGAATGCATAATTACAAAAAAAGCTTAAAATGTAATCAAAATTAAATGTATTTAATTAACCTACTGCATTTAATCTCCAGGAAAGGTTTCATAGCCACATCATTAAAATTCTGATTGATCCAAGATTTAAAACTTTCTCCTCATCAACTATTTTAGCAATATTAGCACTAGAAAGTGTTCCACCTATAATGAAACTATTACAAAATAATGTGAAGAAATTTGTAACCCATCCCATACCCGATATACTATAAATAAAACTACCTGCATATGTGTGATTTGTTTAAAAAATCATCTGAGCAGCTGTGTGTGTATAATTAAATGCAATATAATTACACTGTGTGTGTAATTATGGACCATTCAAATGTCCTTATGTGGTGTATCCATTTGATCTATGCACGCTGCATATACACAACACCTTAAAATGCAGTTAGTCTGAGATAATAAGCATCTTGTTAAACCATCTAATGGAGAAACTTAGATGGCTTAACAATATTAAACAATATATATATATATTTTTTTTTCCCAAACATGTCTCTCTCTCTCTCTTTCTCTCTCTCTCTCTAAATACTAATTGAGCAAAGTTATCATAAACCGTAATCACAACAAATATGTAAAGAGAATAGTGAATAATATAGGTTTAGTTTAACTCTTTAATGAGATGTTTGGAAAATTATTGTAATAACTTAAAGTATTATCAATTGTTTGGTTTAAACAAAAAGGCAACATAACATTCAGCTTACCACCTTTAAGATAATCAATTAGTGTTTATTGTCAGCTATAATTATGTTAACAATGTTTAACAATGTTTTTTTTATGTTAAACAAACTTTTCAAACATTCTTATTTCTTAGTACAGTAACTTCTTCAGTGACTGAAGAAGGTAAGCTTCAGTTTGAGAAGAAAATACACTTTCTTCCAATTATTTTCACCTTTGTGTCCAACTTTTCTTCTGCTAATGCCGTGTCTTGCAGTTTCTTGATACATCCTTTATGAGCTGGCAACTGACCACGAACCATTGGGAATACTATTCACCTTCTCTCGCCTTTACATTTTATTTGCCAGCCACTCAGAGAAATGGACATGATTTAAAAAAGGGGGGTGGGCACAGAGAAAAGACAATCCTCAGCAACTTTAAAAGGGCAAATCCCTTAATGCGTCTTGGGCCTTATCTGAAACACCTCTGCATCTGTCTCCAGCAGCAGTGCTTTGAAAGCATGCTCCAGGTCTGGGAAAGATAGAGAGAGAGAGAGCAAGAGAGGCTCCGGATGAATTATAGGCCTTTAAGAGTCTGGGAATTTCTGAACTCTGACCAGAGCTTAAAGTTTCTGCCTAAACCATGAACAAACTGAATAAATAGGCTGGTATCAACCCTCTATCCTAGTGAAAGAGTGTTTTGATATGCTTGATACAAATGCATAGGTATGATTACAGGATTATGTATTAAAATTGTATCACAGCTTCTTGTATTTGAATAAACACATTTTATTAAATCAGTAACAATCTCACTAGAAGTAGCTCAAGGGGTTAAGGCATTGCACTACTGAAAGGAGCTACTGTTGGGTCCTTTATCCCTTAAACCTGGGTTGCAACTGAACATGCTAAACAGCTAGTAACCTACTTTACTACCCAGGAGACATGGTATAAATAATTTGCTTAAAACATTAATGTGGTGAGTGTAGCTATATACCATGAGGAAAATAAGAATTTGATACAATGCTGATTTTGCAAGTTGCCCTGACTGTCATTGTCATGCTGGAAGACCCAGCAACGACCCATCTTCAATGCTCTTACAATAATTTCGCCAACAGTTGTTGCCTTCTCACTAAGCTGCTTGCCTATTGTCCTGTAGCCCTATATATAGTCATGACTGAAATTGTTGGCACCCCTGAAATCTTTCCAGAAAATGAAGCATTTATCCCAGTAATCTTTTGCAATTGCACGTTTATTGTTTCCTTTGTGTGAAAAAAAACCAAACGTGATATAATTTTTATGCAAAAAAATGTTGGCACTTTTTCAGAATTGTGGGTAAATACCTTTATTTCAAGCATGTGATGCTCGCTTAAACTTACCTTAGGCAAGTTAGCGGTGGGCAAATAAAAATCACACCTGAAACCACATAAAAAGTAAATAAGTTGACTCAATATTTGCATTGTGTGTCTGTGTGCCACACTAAACATGGAGAACAGAAAGAGGACTGAAAACTGTCTGAAGACTTGAGAACCAAAATTGCAGACAAATCTAAACAATTCCAAGGTTACAATTCGACCTCCAGAGATCTTGATATTCCTTTGTCAACAGTGCGCAACATAATCAAGAAGTTTACAGCCCATTACACTGTTGCTACTATCCCTGGACGTGGACGGAAGAGAAAAAGTGATGAAAGGTTGCAATTCAGGATAGTCTGGATGGTGGATAAACAGCCCCAATCAAGTTCCAAAGAAAGCTGTCCTGCAGGCTACAGGTGTATCAGTGTCAGCGTGAACTATCCATCAACATTTGAATTAAATTAAACACTATGGCAGGAGACCCAGTAGGACACAGAGACATAAAAGGCTAGAATGCAGTTTGCCAAAATGTATGTGAGTAAGCCAAAATCCTTCTGGCAAAACATTTTGTAGACAGACGAGACCAAGATAGAGCTTTTAGTAAAGCACATCATTCAACTGTTTACCGAAAACAGGGTGAGGCCTACAAAGAAAAGAACACAGTACCTACAGTCAAATATGGTCCAGGTTCAAAGATGTTTTGGGGCTGTTTCGCTGAATCTGGCATGGGGTGCCTTGAATGTGTGCAAGGCATCAAGAAATCTGAAGATTACCAAAGGATGTTGGGTCGCAATGTAGTGACCGGTGTCAGAAAGTTGGGTTTGCGTCCTACATCATGGGTCTTCCAGCAGGACAATGACCCCAAACATACTTTCAAAAGCACCTGAAGTAGCCAGCAATGAGTCTGGATCTAAATCCCAACACTTGTGTCGAGATCTTAAAACTGTTGTTAGGAGAAGGCATCCTTCAAAAATGAGAAACCTGGAGAAGTTTTGTCCAGCCAATTTTTGAAGTTTTGCATGAAATTCTATCACATTTGGTTTCTTTTTCTGTTGTTTTTTGTGTTGTTCCAATACACACAAAGGAAATAAACACATGTATAACAAAGCATGTGTAATTGCAATACATTTCTGGGATAAATACATTTTCCAGGACTTGCCATGTTCAACCAAAGAAGAGTGCACGTACTCAGTA
>JAUZSU010043376.1:0-10040 GCA_034780255.1 Parotocinclus maculicauda | reverse complement strand
CACACACACACACACACACACACACACACACACACACACACACATACACACACACACACACACACACATACACACACCTAGGTTATATCACCTACTGATGAATGGCAGATCTTAATTCTGATTTCATATAAGGGTGATGATCACGGGAATTCATTTAGGCTTGCGCCCTTTTTAAACATTTTAATAATTTTATCATGCATTTGTTGACGAACTAGAGATCCTCTGCCGATTTTTAGTGGATACTGCTTTTGTAGCAGTCATGATTCCAATCACCTGTTGACATCCATGCTTTTTTTCCCATTTTCATATTTGTAGCCCTAAATTGCCTTGATCCCTATTTTGAGGGAATGTGTCACGGTTTTCTAGGAATTAATGTATATTAACAAGTGAAATGAAGTTGACTAGACAAAATTTGATTTTTTGAGTTCATACTATGAACTGTAATGACATGTAAGACACTGCAGTATTTTCCATACTGTTTTCAGACAATTTGGGTTTGAAAGTTGATAATGCATCAAACCCACTCCAACCCTATCAGATTTTATTCCTTGTCAAATTTAGTTTGACACTTCATGGCCTTTACATTTTCAGTATACTAGAGTTGCAAAAGTCATACTCTCTGGGAGTATTAACACGCCACAACCTCCATCACTTGACTGCTAATAATAGACCAGCATTTGTGGGGCTCTCTGTAGTGTACTGATTAAAAAGTGACACTGCCAGCATGTGTCTCACCTTAGGAATGCCAATGTTCTGGCTGTCGTTCTGTTTACAACAGATTTAATATTCATGAAGCAATATTTAGCTCTCATGCTGCTTTGTTTGTGCCGTTTTTATCATTCATCTGGGATGATCCTTATAATGTATGTTCAAGATTCTGAAAATGGGACCATGTTTTGAGATATTTTTTTTCCTTAGTGTTTGCTGTTTGTGAAAGTTTCATTATAGACTGAATTCATTCAAAGCCCTACAATGCCACTGCAAGTTCTACGGCTAAAATAGTGTATAAATACTTAAATAAATATAGCGTCCCCTACTGCAGGGAGTTTCACTTATCGTGGGTGGTCCTGGAACGTAACCCCCGTGATAAACGAGGGATCACTGTATACCCCTGATACATGACACTGAAATGCCAATGTAAATATGTAATAATTGGTATATATTAAATAATAAATATAACTGTCTTTGCATTTATTCACGTTAACATAACAGTATTTAAGTTAAGTATTTAACAGTATTTATATGATTATTATTGTAATAACTTGACCAGTAAATACATTAGCTGGCAAAACTCCACTGCAAGATATAATGCTGACTGTTGCAGCAAAGCCTTCTCTAAACTGACAGTGATTCCATTTGAAAGTCTGGCAAACTCCAGCTCTTTGTAGGACTAAACTGCCTTCTTTGCAATTTAGTTGAGTGTGTTTACTCTCACAGCAATTGCTTTAAGATCAAACAATACCAGAGCCATTTGGGAGTATTTTTGAGGACTAAATTATATTGAATATTAACACCAAGCAGTATGTTATTTTAAGTTAACACATAGCTGATATTAATAAATGTGTGGATGATAGGCACTTGGAGGAACCTCATATATACATTATCCTACATGGCTCCTTTCTGACCATTTTCTTATTCCTTTTGCTTCCCCTTGCTGTGTTTCTGCTACATGTACACCTCCTATCACTCCTTCCCAGCTCATTGTTATGTTTTGTCCAACTTACGTCATCAGTTGATTCTTGTTCCTGGCTCATGTTCCTGGCTCCTGTTACTCTTGTTGTACTATTTTTTCTGTTGTTCCTTTGTTACAGTTTGTCGGTTGATTTTCCTGTTTTATGTACTGTTCCTTGTCTATTGTGTTCATGTTTAATGTGGTTTTCAGTGTAGTGTTCTATGTTCACTGTTACTGTTATCCTGTGTTTATTTCAGCACTGTTTTAGTATTGTCCCTTTTAGCATCACATCTCATTCACTTAAAACTGGACAGGGTCACGGGAGAGCCAGTAACAACCAATCATAGAGCACACACGTACATTCATAAAACACACACAATAGGGCCACTTTAACATAACATAATATTACATAACATAACATAAACCCTAAAGCATTTCTTTGGACTGTGGGAGGAAACCACATTAAACCCATAGGCCGCTGGGACATAAAGATTACAGACTGTTAGATAAGGTGTGTTGCTGTTTCATTGTATGTTAGCAATAATCAAATCAAGAATAGATACTCAAAATGTATTATTACATTTGTGTGTTACACACAAAACTACTGGTTAGCTTTAGAGTTGTATTACAAAAGTTAAGTTGCCATAGGCCTACTGAATACCTTTAAAATGTAATTGACATAAGTAAACACCTGGTGAAACAGTTACATCTTTTAACTTAGATTAATTAGATAAATTCTTTATATTCTTTGCTGTGCTGTCACACTAAATTTATTTTTAGTTCTCAGCTTTAACACAGCTTTTCTCACATACTGGAAGTTTACAATAATATACATGTTCACATTACTTCCTTAGACTCTGTAAACAGACCCTCCATATATACAGTTGACAAATCAGTGCGTTGGATGCAATCTTCTAGAAAATATGTTTATTACCTGTAAGTTGACGGGAACATGGAAGGGACGGCTGAGTTTATTTTGCAGCTGAGTTTGACTTTAGTTAACAACAGTAATCAATAAGTAACCTCAATCAAATTGGGATTTAGTTTCAGTTGCATACAGGAACATCCCAATTTAGGAACATTTCTGCTTAATACAAACTGTTTTCCCAACTGTACAAGTGCTTCTAGTGTAAGTTATTTATCTTCCTATCACAGCATTATTTCACAATATTCCAAAAGCATATTGTAATGTCACTGGATGCTTGGCTTTATCCGTCTTCATGTGTCCCCATAAATGCATAATGGGGTTTAGGTTAGGTTACTATGACGGAAAGCAATATGTGTGACTGAATTATTCCCATTCAATAATCTGATAGATATTTATGCATTCATTGTATGAGTTTCTAATGCATTACCCAGAATACCTTGCTTTGACTGTTTTTGGTGGTCTGGAGAAGGCCAGTCTCTAAATCATAAGCACTTGATTTGACACACCATTACATTCAATCATTATTTATTGAGAAACCTTTGAATTCCAGTGTTGCATTCAACCATTCATGCTATATATGTTTCAGAGCTAGATTAAATGCTAAATTCCCTCAAATAATGGTGTCGAATGGTCAAGATCCACTGTCTTCACTGCATCTATGTCATCCACCATTAATTTAAATGTCTGAAGAAGTGAAAGGGAAGTCAAGTTCTAGTCTTGTGACAAACATTTCATTGTGAATAATAACCATTACCTCAGATATTTTATCTCTTTGTGATGCATATATATTATCTACAGTATATAAATAAGTAATGCTTTTCTGAGAGATGAGTTCATGCCGTCTACAATGACAGAAATTGTATTTCTTTTCATGCAGGCTTGTTTTGCTCCTTTGAATGACAGAGTTGAAATACGTATTTAGTTAAACTGGTTTGATTGGTCATTGATTCCATGCTCTGATCATGATAAGTCCTTGGGAGGATATAAATTTTTCCATAATTTCTATAGTGCAGCTGACTTCAAAAATTTTTTTGGTATTACCAAAATAATGCCTTATAATTGCATGTGTTTTGGTTCTTAGTTGGACAAGTCTTTGCCTGTGATCAGTGAGGTTCATCTGCACATCTGTTTTTTCTGTAATGTACAGCGGTGCTCGAAAGTTTGTGAACAGTTTATCATTTACTATATTTCTGCATAAATATGATTTAAAACAATATTACATTTTCACACAAGGCCTAAAAGTAGATAGATTGAACTCAGTTAAACAAATGAGACAAAAAGATTATACTTGGCCATTTATTTATTTAGGAAAATTATCCAATATTACATATGTGGCAAATGTATGTGATCCTTTGGTTTCAGTATCTGGTGTGACTCCCCTGTGCAGCAATAACTGGAACTAAATGTTTCCGGTAACTGTTGATCAGTCCTGCACATCGGATTGGAGGAATTTTAACCCCTCCGGATGTTGGTGAGATTCCTTACTTTAACTGTTTACTTTCTACTTTAAATCTACTTTCAGAGAACTTGTGTGAAAATCTGATGATGTTTAGGTCATAATATTATTATTATATTTATGCAGAAATACAGAAAATTCTAAAGGGTTCGCAAAGTTTTGGGCATCAATGTATTATATTGTATGGATAGCAAAAGGTGCTCTATAAATACACCATTTTAGGTACTACGGTTACAATGTTGGTTTAAAAGATTGTCTTAATCATAGCTTGGCCTTGTTTAACCTTGAAATCACTGCAGTCCAAATCTGCTATGATTGTGCTTATAGCGTATTTCAAATGTATCTGTCCAGATGGGCACATCCTCTTCTTCCAATATGTTTCACTCCTCCTACATATAGTGTGATATAGTGATATCACTGGTTTAAATGTTGAGGTTGACTGGTATCAAACTTACATGAAAAATATGGGTCTCTGTATGGAGATCATCTTGCTTTGCTGCTCTTACTTCACTCTTTTATGGGTATTGGTTCACTATTGGCATTTTCATTAATCTCAACTGTGTGTAATGGTGTTCCTGTAGTTGCCCAGCGGTTAAGGTACTAGACCATGGACCAGACTATAGAAAGGCAGAAAAGAAAGTAGAATAAAATCTTGTTCTGAATGTGGAATGGTCTCATACTAAGAGTGACTTAGCTGTTTAGCTCCACTTTCCGTTTGTCCATGTAGACCTATGAGGGTGGCTGAACAGAAAGCACAAAGGGTTGCCTAAAAACTATGTAGTGTAACTCTAGATTTTTTTTTTAGACTTGAGTACCAAATAAAGACAAATCCCTAATTGTCCAGTGGAGTGGGATGGTGGAAAAAAATGGAAGGGTGGAAAAGAGCTTTGCACTGGTAAGATGTGCTCTATTCGCTTGGGACGCTAATACGCTTTGAAACAACTAAACAAAAAGCTGCTGTCTTATTGTGGGGACTGGGATAGCACGTCTAGTCTTCCATCACAACCCCGACGACGAAGGGGGCAAAGCTTGAGGACGCCGTCAGTAATTTGTCCCCTCTGTGTGTTTTGCATCATTATCCCTGCGCGCGTCTTTGTTGAACGGCAGCGTCTCTCGCAGAACAGATGGCGCTGAGCTCAGCCAATCAGCTGAGTTGCGCGAATAGCGGCAGGTGTTTTGTGGCTGAAGCGCTCGCGGGTGCAGAGTGTAAAGCAAAGCTAAAGCATCCATACTGCTCTGGTCTCACAGAGGAACATGCGCTCCCCTACAGGGGTGCAGAGCGGACTTACACAAAGTCTGCACGCGTAAACACACATGACTGAGGGCTTATTGTCGTGTGCAACACGTTTGTATTTGATAAGACGAACATAAATCACGCGTCGCTTCATTTCTGGATTTGTTTGTTGACGTTTCGTTGCGAGGGTATTTGCTTGAAGGGAGGAGGCCGGTTGCGAAACCTGCAAGCCACAGAGGTAAGAGTTATATCCTTTTTTATATTCTCTTATACTTATCCGATTTTATACGTAATAAGCAAACTAGGAGATACCATTCAGTGTACTGTTTTCTAACAATATAGCCTATTAATATAACCGACTGCAGCAACAAACGTCAGGGAAATGTATCTGTTCACCTGCTCTGTGAAAATCAGTTCTATCAAAATTCAAATATGATTAACATTGATGAATAAAGAGGATGTACAAACATGTATATGCTGTTGAGGGTCGAGGTTTCTCGTGCTTACCGTAGATGCTTTAGGCTGCAAGGGCGCATCTTCTCTTCACTACAGATGTTCAAGGGCATAATACAAGACCACGCTTGGTGACTTGCGCTCAGTGAGATATCTAACTGAAATATACACTCCTTCATAAAACAGATTCTAGTACCTGAAAATTAATGTTATGAATTCTCCTGCGATGTATTTCATAGTACCCAGTTTGCCACATAAATGCAAAGTAGAGATATCGTTCAACTTTGCAATTTGCATTTAATTGTGTTAGCTATGGCAGATGTCTTGATGCCTCATTTGTTTAAAATAATCAGATGGAAGAAAGAACTTTGAAAGAAAAGGGAGCTCAGATAATGATAAACACGAGAGGGAGTGGTTACGATCAAGGAAGCGATGCATAATTACTTATGAAGGAAGGATTGTGGGGGGTTGTAGTATTGTCCTTTTTTCGCTGGGGGGTGGGTTGTTAAGCTGAGGGCTCCCCCGCTTGCAGCTGTTGCGTTTATAAAATATATAAAGAGGTTTAGTTTAGTAAGAGCTTCCCTATAAGGCATTCACTGAAAACAATGTTGTACAAAAACTTTGCTAAGATATCATATGCAGGAGAATCCAATAGTCACACAATAAACAAGGATTTGGTCCTTGGAATGGTCCTAATACTAGCCCATCCCCACAGAGGAGAATATGGTCACAGGATTATCCCCAGGATTGCAACAGTGACCCCTACCCAGCCCTGCCAGAAAGTTGGCTTCCCACCCAAGGCATGACTACTTACTTATGTGCCTTGAGTTTCCAGTTAAAAGGTATTTCAATGTTACACTATTTTAATGTAACACTAAGCTCACAGGTTAAACAGAGTATGTGTTTTTGGATATATTTTGTCCCATGTAGATATTCCTTCAGAACTTAAGGCTTAAGAAAGACAAATTTAAAAACTTGAAGTCTCGCTAAAGACAAAGCAAGACTAAGAAAACTTAAGAAAACTAAGAAAAAAGGTTATGAACTATTAAGGTGTACACTTTGGGATAAAAAGACAGTTTCAATGGGAGAAAGCTGTGTAATGAAAACCCCTAAAACAGTGTGTTCCCATTCTCCAAGCTAACTTGTATGGAATTACTGCAAGCACTATATACCTACCATGGGGAAATGGCAGGGTAAAACGAGTGGGGGCTGGGGAGCAACAAGCCTGCCTCAATTGTATTATTCTCCCAAAAAATGTATGTCGCGGGTGTGCATAACTCTATTTGCCAGTTTCAGAGATAAGGAGCAGAATAGCCCCTTCAGCCATCTGACTAATTCAGCCACCTTAATCTAGTTAGGGAATATCTCAAACAATGTGTAACTAATAGCAGGCAAAGTGAACAAATGATACAACCGCTAATGGGGCTAAAAACTGTTGACAGTGTTCTAGATTTAATGTGTACTGTTTAGAATATTAACCAAATTAAGCAAGTGTCATGTGTCTCTCAATTGTTTTGTACATATTTTGTACATATTTTCATACAAATGCTTCAGTGTTAGTGTCACTTTGTTATTGTTTTAAATGAAGTGCACAGGAATAATTCAGTCTTAAGTTCCTCCATTACAGAACAGTTCACAGTAACTTATCAAGCATAGCAATATACAAAATGGCTGTTTATTCAGTTTGTTAAGAATGCATGGTTCTGCCATATTGATCTTTAATCAATATTTTATGCCAAGTCCTATAATCTCAATCAGCAAATGCACAACCTGCCATACCATAATCCCCAAATGCTATTATAAAAATATTTACTCATTGTTAACCCCAACATTCAAATCTTTTTGTTTTCTGTAAAACATCTGCAGTTTGGAACCAGAATCAGTTGTAAATTTGTTCTTACTTTAATAAGCTAATATTTTATATTAAATGTTTTGTTTCTATTAACAAATTTACTCATGAATGAAAATGTAAATACTAGGGGGGAGCACTGTTTTCCCATTGCTGATAACTGTTATTTGGTGGATGTGAGTATATGATGAAAGAATGTGTTCTGCCCATAACTGCAATGCAGTTCACATCTTGATCTGCTTTTTGCAAGTGTCTTAATAAGAATAGACTCTTTCTGTGTAGCTATTACTGTGTAGTCATGGGACTGTGGTAGCCTAGCGGTTAAGGAACTGGACTCTGGACCAGAAGGTCTAGGGTTCAAACCCCACCTTTGCCAAGCTTCCATGGTTGGGTCCTTGAGCAAGACCCTTAACCTACAATTGCTTGGATTGTAAGATTGTATCAGTTGTAAGTCGCTCTGGATAAGGGTGTCTGCCAAATGCTGTAAATGTAGTCTTTTTGTTTGTTCTTGTATTTTAATGGGTCTTTTACATTTTTGGTATGGAGGAAAATAGAACCCCAACCAAATTAGGTTTCACATACTAAATGTACTATGTGTTTTAACTTGTATACTACAGATATACTTCAATTTACCAAAGCATTGTACACTCTAACTTGAGTGTATTGTAAATATTCAACATAGTCTGCAAAACTGTTGTGAATGCATATCCAAATTCTAAAAATATACATTAATATTATGTACATTTGTACTGAGCTATAAAATAGATAAGAATCACAGTCTATTGTAGGCAGTCCCTTATTTAAAATGTATTATTAGGCAATCAATTTAGAATACCCAAACCATTACATGTCAGCATAAGCTGTTTAGTACATGGCCATATGTTCTCAACAAAATTAGCAATAGAAAACAATTTGTCCCACAACAAGAACAGTAGTTTATCAGGAAAAAACAACTGTACAAATAAAACAGCCTCCAGGATACAGATATGAAAAAACTACCATAAATGGAGAAACATACCAAAAAGGCCTCAGTGGGTTTATCACAAATCATTGGTAAGCAACAAGAATAAAACGTTCAGGTCAAAGCTCACCATAAAGCATAAAAAGCCCACCAAACTGTCATCAGTTAAAAGGATGTGCCACCAAGATGATATTACACAAATTTAAATTGCCATTGTACACTATATGTTCTGTTTTTCAATGGTAAATATTTTTGTACTGTACTGCCCAATATATCTGTCAGAGCCAGAATGTCAATGTCCTCCATCCTGAATATAAAAAAGCTTTGTCTCATACTGAAATGCCAGATGGTACTAACAGATTTTCATGGCTGTCATTTATGATTTAGCTAAAAAAAAAGATGCAAAGGAGGGTGGACTGGACACCAGACAGCCATGGTCTCTCACAGATAATTCTAATAACAGTTGATTGGTGTAAATAATTACTCCTCAGATAATATTCCCAATTACGTAATGATGAAGTGGTACTAAATAGAAATAATCTAAATATCCTATTCCTTCTATGTTAAGGTGAGCAGTGATACTGCACTAGATTTATTAATTATTTGCTTTTCTACTGTATGCATGGAACAATTCAGCAAATCAATATGTGTACTGTGTGTTAATA
This sequence comes from Parotocinclus maculicauda, assembly GCA_034780255.1. Classification (NCBI taxonomy): domain Eukaryota; kingdom Metazoa; phylum Chordata; class Actinopteri; order Siluriformes; family Loricariidae; genus Parotocinclus; species Parotocinclus maculicauda. Next base: position 822 of record JAUZSU010043376.1, on the reverse strand, counting down.
GTTGACTTCAAGTCAAACCAGATCAATAGTTTTTTTCTAACAGAGCATTTTATGATTTCCTCTTTTCTAGTTTGCTGATAGACAGTTACTGTCTTGCTCTATAAATAGGGATTTTGAAACAGATCCTTGTTTTATCAGTATCAATACCTAATGTACTTGAGAAAATTATTTAAGTCATTTTTGTATGATCTCATGGTTTTGGTATGATTTACCTTTACCAGTGTGTGTTATATTTATTACATTTCTATTTCTATCATGCTACCCACTACAGCAAACAAGACCTACCCTGTGCCATCACATGATACCCATGATACTTTCCACTGCTTTCCCAATTAGAGCAGGCTGCATCTTGCGGGCCTGCCATGTTGACCTTTATATCTAAGGGATGTATTCAAAGCTTATAGATAGTGAGGTGTTAGAGCTTGTTCATATCACCAGCAGGCACTCTTGGGGCCTTTAACAAAGACTTGACACTAATGTAACATCGAATTACTTGTAAGTCACACATGTGTCTACCAAAATAAATAAATAAATGTAAAATCATGGAAAATACAAGCTTCATCTTCATCTGCAATGGAATGATTGTGTAGCATTCTAATTCCACTCATGCAACAGCTTTTGCACCAAGTTTACTAAAATATACATGCTATGCCTACATGACATCCATAGATATTTGTTGGCATTGGGTGGACTTAAGGGTGTGTCTCAATTATCCAAAATTTAGTCTCTAAGGCAATATACAGTGCATCCGGAAAGTATTCACAGCGCTTCACTTTTTACACATTTTGTTACGTTACAGCCTTATTCCAAATTGTATTAAAT
>JAUZSU010043365.1:0-10040 GCA_034780255.1 Parotocinclus maculicauda | reverse complement strand
AAAACGGGAAGATTGTTGTATGCCGATGAATGTAAATAATACTACCGGAAACGTGCGAGCCGTACTATTTAAAAACGTAAGTGCGTCATAGCATTGAATGCAAGTAGTCCATTAAGTATTTGGACTGTGGGAGGAAACCTGGAGTAAAACCACGGGGAGAACATGCAGACTTTACACAGAAAGGACCCAGGCTGTTCCACCCTGGTATTAAACCCGGGATTTAAGCACTCAAAATGAATTCTGCTTTATGATTCGTTGTATAATAATTAATACAGCACTTGTTGATTGTATAATGTTGGTCCTCGATGATGTGGAGGTAGGTGTGAAATCAAATTAAAGTCCACACAAATGAATAAAATCAGGGCTTCCCAGCAGAACATCTAACTTCTTCCGCCAGCATGTCTTCTCCCCATCGGTGGCATCATTTCTCTGAGTAAATTACCTTCTTCCATTGCCCCAAGGTCCTTGTTTAATAATTGTGTACCCAAATGTAGGTGCTTTTTTTACAGTAACAACCTGTAACCTGCCTTAAGTCTAAAAAGACATATTATTCATAAATAACATAAGCACTGTACCGCTGATAAACTCTTCCTTCAGTCTGCTCTTCTATCAGTGCTACAAAGCTATTACCCTCCTTATAAATGAAGCAGAGATTATGACTCTGGAGAAAATCAAACACTCGAAAGGTTTTTTGCTATGCTTTATTGAGAACAATTGAAGGTGTTTACAAAAAGTATTTTCCAACATATTAAAGAGGATGGATCTTATTGGAGCGTCTGGCAAAACTGAAGATCCGACGCACAGACTTCCAGGACCTGGTGAAGAACGTGTGGACCCGTTTCCTCATGTTGGGATTCTCTGTGCCTTTGTACAGAGGAACGAGTACAAATGTAATACTGGAATTAAAAATCTGGAATACTTTTTAGCGAGAACCTTGCTTGTACTCACCAGTTGGGCTGTTGGGTTGGCCTGCTGCATCTGATTGGGTGATGTCAGCCTCTAGACCTTGAAGTCCATCTGAAGCAGCATCTTTGAGCTTAAGGTCTGAGCATGGCGAGTCCTCGATGCTCCTCAGGACGTCACTTACAAGATCCCTGACGGCCTCTGATTTTGGTGAGATCCTTTGTGTGTCCGAGGTCATTGAGAGGGAAGTGGAAGTCGCTGAATTACTGTAGAGGCTGTGATCGACCTCCAAATCGATCAATGTAATGTCTGAGCTCACATAGCTTGCAGGACTGGATCCCCTTGCTTTCGTAATAGCAAATGGAGGGTTTGGTCCCATGTCCTTTTCAGAAAAGCTCTGGAGCTCTGGATCCTTATTACATGAAGACTGTGTCAGTCTAAGGTCTAGGCTGGGCGAGTCTTGTATCTTCCCCAGGACGCCACACACAAGATCAAAGGCAACCTCTGAGATGGGTGAGATCACCTGATCATCCGAGTCTGAGCTCAAAGAAAGGCCTGAGCTCCTAATCACCCTGTTCAGTGCATAAAAGCTCTGGAGCTCTGAAGACTCAGCAGATGGTGAGTTCGAGCTCAGAGGGGAAGAAGAGAAAGACTCTGGAGAAATGTCAACATTAAGGTCCGAGCTTTCCATCGCCTCATTCACTGCAGCAACCTGCTGGAGCTCTGAAGACCCATCAGCTGGTGAGTCCGAGCTCAGACGGGAAGGTGAGAGAGACTCTGGATGAATCTCAAACGCTATCTCTGAGATGGGTGAGTCCTCATCCCTCTTCAGGATGGCATTTAAGAAATCCATGGTGTCCTTTGTGTCTGGAGAAACCTGTGCCTCCTGGTCCAAATCCATCATCAAAGTATAGTCCAAGCTATCATAGCTTGCATAGCTCTGGAGCTCCGAGGACTCATACGATGAGATTTCTGGCAGGCTGCAGTCTGATCCGGGTGAGTCCTGAATATTCCTCAGGACATCATTCACCAGATCCATGGTGGTCAAAACTGCCGAGTGCACAGGTGGAGGCTGAACCTTAAACGGCAGGGCAGCAGTAATGGAACCAGCAGGTGTGGGTTCATGCTGCAGATGTTCCTTCACGACCTAAACAAGAACAGATCATTCTTGACCTTTTAGAACTGGATCTATTGCTCAAATCAAAGGTCTAAAGGCTAAAATCTCACCACCAGATCTCCAGCTCCGTTTGCCTCCTTGCTCACGAGCCTAAAACGTCCAAACACCAAACCGTTTCAGTCTCACTCAAAGCTCCAGCTTGGATCCTCGTACATATAAAATATACCCCTGAAACGACTTACGGATCAGAGAGGTCGCGAGACGAAGGTTCTTTGGCAGCACTGGTGGCAATAAGAGTGCACGGTGGTGGGGGTATTGCACCTCCTGATTTTCTGTTCTCCATTGGGACTTGGTGAGGTGGACGGTTCAGGCGGAGCTCCCGAATTATTTCCTTGTGGAGCTCCTTCAGCTGGAGCCGCTGCCCCACCTCCCAAGCCTGAGCACACATTTTATATCGCAGTTATTCTTATTCCATGCCAGTACGTTATCGTGGTTACCGAAGTAAAGGCTCGGTCTTACCAGTTCAGCATCGTGCAGATTGCCTCCTGGCTTCATGATCTTTTTGGACCTTCACACAGAAAACAAATGTTAAAGTGGAACTGTGCGTAAAGGCACGTCGGTGTCAGGGTTAGAAATGAGCGTACAACGTCCTGAAGGTTGTCTTGCTTCTGGAGATCAGCCAATTTGTCATGTGGGTGTAGTTGACCTTCTGAGGGCATTTACCTTCCATCTTGTCCAGCAGGAAGCCCGTCAGCAGCTGCTTCTACAACCAGAAGTGAGCAAGGAATTTACAGATAGATTAAAGAGATGCTCGGGTGCTTACTGACCATAGAGGTCGTGAAGCAGTCGAGTTAAACCTTCCTTAAACTGGACGTTACCTGTTGTTGGTGGTAATGCTTGTTCCAGCCCAGCTGAACCTTCTTGATGTAGGAGGCATACTGGTTTAATTCTCTCAGCGAGCACAGAACCTGAAATTCCAGGTCAGACTAAGAATTGCATAAACGTCGGAATTAGAGCTTTTTCCCCGTTAAATCTCAAACGCGCGTGTACTTGGTCGTCGGTGCTGATGAGGCCTTGCTTGAGCAGCTGCTTCTTTCTCTGAGGCTGCCTGAAGAAGTTCCGCAGCAGCGGGTCATGCAGGCAGTTGTAGGCTCCGTAGGTCACCCTCATTTTGGGGTCTAGGTTGAATCTCGCACATTTTACATTCAGCTGGTGCAGGAAATAAAAAAGAGCTTTGTAAGGTTACACAAAAAACCCCACCAATCAATAATAATCAATAAACATGATCAGACCCTTACCGGTTCACCTAATTTACCCCTGTAGAATTGCACTGTCGGTTTTCCAGGAGAGATCATAAAGGTCTTTGGGTACCTCATGATATCTCTTCACATCTGGAAGAAACGGCATCAGGTTTAAATACGCATCCGAACTTTCATTGTTTATGATTAAATCCTTATCTCTATTACGTCTAATCACGCACCGGGATCCTTAAAGTAATTGTTTAAACACTTCCTACGTTAATTAATTCGTTAATTAATACATGTTTCTACTCACTTCTCTCGTGCGTTCACTTCTCCGTTGCGATTTTTCGAAATGAGCCGATTCGAACTTCACGCGCTCAAGGGAACTCAGCTGCGATTGTGACGCAACGATGAACCTTCTCAGCCCAAGGGCGTTCAGGCCTATGGATAGCGCTTTGAGATCCGAGTTATTAAATTCAATTTAATTACGGGTTTTAGGAAAAGTCAAAGAGCGCGCTGGTGCCGCGTCTTGTTTATTCTGAATCCCATAGAAAGCAGCATAACCTCCCACAGCCACCAGAGGTCGCCAAAAGCTTTTCAATCCCGATTCTAATAGGAGTAAAACGATACACCATGACAGTTGCACTTGATTTATTTATTGGTCCTTTTAAGCAGATATCGTCATGTACTGTAGCTCTTTAAATAAGATCATGACCACAGTTAATCTGCTCTCACCTGTGCGAGAAGAGTGCATCTGCCCAAGTAATTGTAGGTTCATTGTGGGCCTTAATCAAGGCTCAAACACTGGCAGAAGTTTTAAGATTTAAATCCTGGATTATTTTCCATAGTCCTGTACCACTAACACCATTGTCTCAAACCTCTAAGCACAGGGTGACAGTGGAAATGAAAAAATCCTTACCTGTTATAAGGAGGAAGACTCGGAATAAAAAAAAAAATGCTTAACCATGGTTTGTTAGAATTTATATAGAGTCAGTGTGTTTAGACTTTAGGACCAGTACAATAATTACAGAACATAAAATCACTGTATCTTTCAGTTCATTGTGGTTTACAATAACAGATGTTGTGAACCGACACGCAAGTAAAAGTTCTATCAAACATTATCTGTATTAAAACTATACAGTTCCTGTGTTCACTTTAACTGAGGCTGATCAGTACAGTACAGGTATCACACATCCATAAAATAAAGCTTCCCTTTGCATGCAGAATATAAAAAAAAAAAAAACATTTTTACTATTCGAATGACACAACACTGAGGTAAGACACCATTGGCCGTGTTATATGAGCTGATGTTTTTACGTTGAGTCTAGTTTGTGCAGCTGCGGTTTGTTAGGTGCCAGTGGTCTAAAGCACAGCCCTACGTGAGGGTTGTGCACGCAGCAGGGGAATGTCAGTAAAACTGGGCATGGCAGAATCGAGGAAAGGCGAGTAGGAATGACGGTCCAGGAATGGTTTGAGAAGACAAAAGTGTTACCCTGGTCTCCAAATTTCCGGGATTGCTGCCAACGAATCCGGTGCCAGCCCCCACCCAAGACCTTAAGGAGTCTGGTTTCCTGAATGTGTTGAACCAGTTGATGGTTAAGTGCTTTGACGGTAAAGTGTCTCCGAAAAAAAAGTAATAAAGCTCCACCCGTTTACCTGTGGTGCATATAAGATTATAAAAAAAAAACAGGAAAAAAAAGTCTTTTTTTTTTTAATAAGGGTGACGGACGAGGACGCAAGACGTGCTTTGAGAATGTAACAAAAAAGGGAGAAAGCCTTTTGCATTCTATAGACACGTTAGAAAATACCAACTAGGGCCAAAGTTCATAGGAACGACAGTTCAAAACGTGTGCTTATCGTGGAGGGGATACGTTTAAAATAAGCAGTGCAATAAGTTACAGCTTTGTTTACGGTTCGTTTTCGAGGACGACGATCCCTTACAAGGAGGTCGAGTCGAGCGCGGTCTACGCTGCACACGAAACAGTAACCAAACCGACACAGGAGTGTGCCTTAACGTTAGGGAGAAATGTAGAGAAGTCTTCGTTGTTTCAGGAGTCCGTCCAGTGGCTGAACGTCTCGCCGATGTCACAGTGGGGGTGTTCCTCGCCGGGTCTTCTGTGGTGCGTGCTGTGCGGGGGCAAGTTTGGGTGGGACATTCTTCCGTGTCCTGCTGGTCGAAACAGTCACAGATGTCGCAGACAAAATGGGGCTGGGTTTTCTTCTTCTTGGCCTCTCCCAAACTAAAGGGACGCAAACAGATAAAGAGGACTGATGGATTAGGACAAACCGAAATATGACATCATGATAAAGACAGACATTTTCACAATTTTTTAGGATACGCGTGCTCATGAACGCACTTTGTAATGAAAGCACAATACTATAACAAAATGTATTACGATACCAAAACAATTGTCATGTTGTCCACCCTTAATAACAAGAGATTTTTAGAATTACAAACTGCAGTGGCATTTCTGATATAACGGAAAGAAAGACAGAAAGGGTACACAAAGATAAGACTTGCAACACCTATGGGGGGGACGCTGCCTAATTTTAGGGCAGTAGGTGGAAATGAAAAGAAGAGAGCCATCTATTTGTTGGATGCCTCAAACACTGATTAAGCACAGATCCAGCATTTGTTTCTGGTTCCCTATGTGAGGTCAACCTCTGCCAGTAAGATCGCGGGCACCATGACGAAGATGCCAGTTGTTCCAGTGACCGGTGCATGCGGATCCAGGCCTCGTTCTGAGCCATGGTGTAAACTCACCCGTCGTTCTCGCCAAAACCATTTTCTTCAGCTTCACTTTTAGCTCTTTGTTCTTCCTCTGAAAGGTTCACAATGACAGAGTTTAGGAAGTTGATCTGGTGAGGGATTGAAACTAGCGAGCTTTTCAGGTTTTTTTATACTGTCCAAACCACGGCGCAGCAAAAACAGGAACTCTACCTGGCCTTCTGCAAATTCCTTTTCTTCTTTAAGCTGGCTTATCGTTGCATCGCCTAGGCAGAGACACGCAACGCATCGCACGTCACAATCTGAACGTTAGCAATGAGCAGCGTGACTGATCTCTCACCAGCTTAACGGAGCAATTCTAATCCTGATCATCACTTTGTCCGCCCCCCAGCTTCAGCTCGAGGCTCTTCACTCTGCTCTGTAGCTTCACCTTGTCCCTCTCCAGAGACCCCACCGCCGTCTGGAGCGTTTTAGCCATGGCATTCTCTCCCCACAACACCGCAATCTGAACAAACACAAATCAGACAGGTCAAGCCTTAAGGGACGTGTGGAATCCGTGTGTGTGTGTGTGTGTGTGTGTGTGTGTATGCTCTTACCTCATTTCTTAAAGCTTTTAATTCTTAATCCTTCTCAGACATTACCATATTAAAGTTTGCCATGCAGGATCAAGCAAACTGTTATTGTGTGTTTATTAAGTCTAAAGAAATCCCTGTCTATGCTTATAACTAACCATTACATTTCTATACAGATCTACATCTACTATGGTGCTCCAAGGTTTACGAACCCTACAGAATTTTCGACATTTCTGCAGAACTGTGACGTCCTAAAAGTAGATCAAAAGAATCAAATGGAGCAAAGAATGCAAATATCACGCTTGCTCATTTATCTGTTGAGGAAAATATTACAGTCGGTACCTGGGGTGACGTTACGTTTCGTGCACTTAATGAATGAAGGTCATGACTTTGACCTGGCCATTCCAAAAGGATACGTTTGCTCTTCTTTAGCTGTTCGTTGGCAGAATGGCTCGGGTTTGGGCTTGTTGCCCGGCTTCACGAACCACATTCTTTTGAGATTTGTTTCTCAGACAGACAGACTGACAATTTGGATGGGATGATGAGGTCAGAATTCACGGGGCATTGGTGAAAGCGCTCGATGGATGGGACATTAGTCTGAACCACACCACCTGATGTTCACATCTCAAGCCCAGGTCAGGGTTTCCAGCAGCTGGCTGGATTACATTATATTATTGCACATTAATAATCATGTTGTACAAAAAAAGTGTCACCTGAAACCATAAGGCCTAGTTTCTACAAACAAAATGTAACATGACACATTTAGAACTAAAGATCACCCAGAGCGGCCTGAGAGTCCTGGTACGGCATAAAGCATATTTTTAGAGCCAAACTCAGGGAAGTACAGTGGAGTGATTTTAGCTTTCCATTTGCAGGCCCTCGTTTTCCAACATGCATTTAACATTGGTTATGTAATCTTTTTTTATGGTTTATCTTTCACAGATACATCATTCGCAAAACCACCTTAAAACAACCTCAAGACAAAAAGTACGTGAGCCAAAACAGGACCAAAGAAAATTCAATTGGTAGAGAGGGAGGACTGACATCTGAGGCATTTTAACGCCACTATTTTTTAAAGTTGGCTACTCTACACACACTCCAGGTTTAAACATGACATTGAAATGTAATCACTAAAGAAAGTCATCTTGTCCTCCGCAGTGCCCTCAGTTTCTCCCATCTGTGCACGCTGACCCGTGGCCGGAGGCGTAATTACATAACGCAAAATGTCAGATTACATCTAATGACAATAAACAGCTGTGGTCTCGTCTGGCGGGGTGGAAAAGTGCTTCCCCAATAGCACTGCCCTATAAAAAGGCTCACAAAGGCTACTTTTGGGTAGTGTACCTCTGACTCTGAGAGGGGACGTCGCTGGATTGAGAGCATCCCTGTGGTCGTTTTGATTAAATTCTTCAGGGACAGGTTCAGGACCAAACGTAGGCCCGTCTGGCTCAGCCCGAACCTTATCGTATTTAGGTCATCATGCAGTAGTGAATATCTACTCACATTTCTTTGCAGAGGTTCCTGACCAGCTGACTCTCAGAGCCGAGCTGCTCTTTGGACAGGCTGAGCTCCTTCTGATACTTGGGAGTTCTCCTGCTTCAAGCTGGACAAAGATAAGGCAGATTAACCCATTGACTTCCGACACGGAGTTAAAATTAGCCAAACAGAACAGACACGGAGGACGGAAAACAGACAGGCTGCATACGTCACGCCAAAGCGTTCATGAAGGGCTAGCGCTGGCAGGAACTCGATAAATCTTTATGAACGTTCTTTTAGGTTAGGAATCAATATGGCCCATCGCAAGGCTAGCAGGCATCCCAGTCAGAAGGAACCAGAGGATATTTCTTTCTTCTGTCAAAGCAACGTTTCAGGGCTTTTTACACTCAGGCACATCAAGAAGACAAGAGTACAAATATCTACCTACAATAGAAACAGCCTTCGGGGTGAAAAATCATTTTGGGTGAATCCTAAATACAGTCGATTCCGGTTAATTAGACCACCGGTTAATGGGACCACCCGCTTATTCGGACCAAATCCTAAAGTACCGAAACAAATCCTATTATATACGTGTAATGTTATTCGCTTATTTGGACCAAAATTCCGCTTAATCGGACCAAAAAATGTGTACAGTATGTAATATCCGTAAAAAAACTCCCGAGTTTCTCCCCAGCCCTCTACTGCCACCTACAGGTCTTTACCTAACATTTCCATTTACCATTTTCTGATTAAAACTTGTTTTGCCCATTTTCAGTGACCAAAATCTTAGACCATCTCTTGTTCACAGTCTTATATTGAAAGTGTAGATTCTACAGGAAACTGAGCTGAGCTGTTTTTTTTTTAACCCAGACAGAATTTTCAGCAGGCGTTTTTCAAACCATTCATCATATTCTAATTTGTCTCCGTCTTGTTAGGCTCAGATCATCCATCTGTTTTAACTGGGTTCGTCTCAGTTGTGGATTGCAAAGCCTCTTTTGCTGTAATCTAAGAACTGCTGTGCATGTGTGGATTGCTGAACATAATTCACAGTCCCAGATGGTTGATCGTGTTTCACTGATGAACACGGGCGTCGAGACCCCGGGTCCGTTTACACAGATAGAGAACACCACTCTCCTGGGGTTTATGTTTCCTGGGGTATTTTTTCTTTCCATCTCCCAAAGTGTCATAGAGCAGTAATAAATCTGCACTTGTCCTTAACTGTGTGTTACAGTCACTTTGTCTATGTTCTCTCATATTTACAGACACCTGAGAAATCATGTAAAGTGAATTTACGACATGACATAAGCTTTTGTCAGACGTCCCATATGACACAATATGAATCACAATATGAATCACAATATGGTCTAAATCCAGTGATTTTCACCAGGTGTTCTGACATAAACAAAGTTAACGTGGAAACACATTTGCATTTCTGGATTATGTTAGTAATTTTAAAAAGTTTAATCCATACAGGGTCAGCCTGTGCCCACCCGGCAACTCTGGGTGCAATGGCAGGAACAACCCTAGACGGTGGCGCCAATCCATCGGAGGGCACACACACACACACAGTCATGCACACAGTCACACAATAAGGGCAACTTTAGAGACACCAATTAACTTAACACGCATGTCTTTGGAGTGGGCACTGTCGGGTCCTTAAGCAGAACCCTTGACCATGAACAATTCAGAACGTATCATGTAAGGTTGTATCAATTGTAAGGTACTCTGGATTTGTGCTGCTGGTCTTTTAGTTGCTTTTCAGTACAAAACAGAAGGTTGCAAGTTCAAATCCTGTCTCCAGATGGCTAACACCTGATAGGATCTTGAGCAGGAATTGAAATCACTGTTCTGCAGGGTTGGATCAACTGTAATTTTCTCTGAATTTCTAGCATTGGTCCCTCAGTCGGTAAGGCTGATAAACAGAATGGTTGTGAGTTTAAATCCCAACTCCAGCTACATTTACATTTACATTTCCAGCATTTAGCAGACGCCCTTATCCAGAG
>JAUZSU010043354.1:0-10041 GCA_034780255.1 Parotocinclus maculicauda | reverse complement strand
ATCGGTTTACCAACTTCGTACATGTTTAACTAAATTATATTTTAAATCATACTAGCTAGGTTTTGTAGTAAGGCTAATTTAGCTAGTTGTTTAACGAGCATTTCTTAAAATGTTAGATGTTAGCCACATATGCTAGCTAACTAAAGCAAACTTGGTTTAACAGAACGCAGGTAAGCAGGCTAATAAAACAAGACATTAGTTATTTATTTTGGTCACCGGCATATGTAAGTTTAATACCTACAGAAGCGCTTCCTCAACAGCTGGGAATCGATACCAAGAAGAATCGAATCTCTGGGGACAGTCATTAAGAATGGTAGGGAAGCTGACGTCTTGTGATACTGACGTTTAAAGACGTATAAGTAGTTTTAAATGGCCAGCGTCACTTGTAATATATCATAAGTATGGACATTACCAATTAATTTTGCATTGGGCATTTAGCTCTTTTCTAATTATCTGTAGTGTATTTCACAATAATAGTCAATTTGACCGATTTTGTTTTGCACTAGTAACTTCCAAAGATTCCCAACACGTGGAATCGGAATCGATTCCAAAATTTCTGAATTCAGGAACGCGACAGCAGCTAGTAAAGATCTAATTCATTTTACATAAATGTGACACTCTCCCTCTTAATATCTCATATCAACCATGGATTGTGTGTGTGTGTGTTATTAAACTGTTACGGCTATTTACCTGGTTTAATCAATACCTTGGCTAAGCAGTACGAACCTTCACAGCTTTGTTGCTAAAAGCAACAAGGGAAACGAAGAAATGGCTGCGTCCCAAACAACGTATTTACACCCTAGATAGTATGCCAGAATACTAAGGACAACTACGAATAGGTTATATGCTACTTATAGCACACTACAGGTATGCGGGTATCAAAGTCTGCCATTTTCTGTGAATTTACGTTTTTGTAAGTTTTCGTGATTCTAATAACAAAATAAAACATTCATTCATATGATCAGAAATAAACACTGCGGGAATTCTCACAAATGATCCGTGCAACAGCTTAAACGTGGGCAGGCTTTTGCTGCGAAAGGTGTCAGGACTTTCTTTAAATTTCACTTAGTAGTTTTAGCTTGTATATTCTATAGAAGTTTTTAAACGTTTACACTTTATTGTTAATAAGATATCAAGCCATTTCTAAATAAGCTAATCTGGAAAAAAATATTTGTAACAGAGTTCTTAAATCTTTAATATATTATCTGCACAGCTGCTTGCATGGATTAAAATTATGTTTTAGGGCGCAGTGCAAAGAACACAAAGCATGAAATGGCAGTGTAAACAGGATCTAGGCACAATGATTACAAACCTAGACCAAGGCAAATAAGTTGACAAGACTTCTGTAGATGGGGATGGTGGACATTTTATTAAATCCTGACATTTTTACAGAATTTTTAAGTTTTAAGTACAGTTCAAGCTTAATGAATATAACATTCAGTGCATGTAGTCAGATTCTAATCAAAACTGCATTAAACGTTCACATCAATGGGACCCCTCATTTTATTGAAATAAAATGAATAACCAGACTGACCATTTTTATTTTAAAAAAAATAATAATAAAAAAGACTCCCACCAAAAATCAGTTTAACCCAGGGTGACAAACGTTGTATAAAGGTGTAGTGGCACATCTGACTCAAAAGGAAAAACCCACGCCAGCATAGTTAAGCTTTCGAACGTTGAGCTGTACAAGAAGACAGGATCAGCCCAGTCTCATTTTAACCATTTAAACAGCAACCTTGCAGTGCCCCACTTAATCTGATTTCTCCTTCTCTTTCATGTGGAGGAAGACCACGCTGAAGATGAAGAGTCCAGCCATCATAGAAAACACACTGGCATAGTACGGATAAGCTGATGGAATGTAGCGCTCGTATTGAGTGTGCTGCAATGGGCGTACAGACACCTGTGCAAAAACAATATATACATTTATTCAAAACCTTTGCTCCACAGTTGTAACATCTACTGTGTCAAAGTCTGTATTAAAATAAATGTACTTACCTGCGTGGAAGAGTAAAGGTGTGTGTAGCCCAGTCTGTTGTAATCAACTTTAAACTGAAACACTCCATAGACATCAGGCAGCTTAAACTGGACACTGTATTTGCCACCTGTACAAGCAAATTGATACAATAAGTTAAAAAACCCTGTGCTCAGTGATGCCAACAATTGCTAACAAAGGTAGTGTGTTGGTGGGTACCATTTTTCTTGAGGTACGTCCTGACAAAGGGGTCAATTCGGACAAACTCGAGCTGAATGTCATTGCCATCAAATGGCACCCAGCGTCCCTCAGACAGCATCTCAATAACAATGCTGTATTCCTGTAATCAGCATTGCAAATGGTGGTGAAAATGCAGTAATGTAACTAGTATAAAAGTTGTAGTTTCTGTCAGTGGTACTTATATTATTTAATATATATTAAATAACTATAAATCCGAAGCAGGTAATAAAATGCTCACCACCAGGTCGGTGATGGTATAAGCAGCAGGTGGTGTGCTTTCACCCACTGGATGATGAGTCACTGCACCAACCCGAAGAACACCTGCCTCTTTAAACACCCAGCAGGACAGCGCCTCAGCAAGCTCCTGATTACCAGTTTGTGGGTACCTAAAACACAGATAGCACATTAAGCATATTACCTTTGCAGATGCCGCACTTTACACATCATTAAATACTCTTAGAGATTGCTGTGTCTGCTCCACTCATACCAGCACAACACACACACAAATGTTACCCCTTTCACCCAGATATATAAATAATCTAAGACTTGCTTGGTATCAAAAGTACACTTCTTTCACGCTAGCTAAGGAGTTGAGATTAGTTGGCTGTTCTTCTTCAATGAATTCTGCATAGAGCTTTTGCGTTTCCAATGCTATTAGCCTTGTCAGGGTAAGTAAGCAGCAAGTACACACATACAGACCCAAACAAGCATTATTCATACATATTTGTTTGTGTATATATTTTTTCATGTTTAAATTAGAGACTGTTAACATCTAAATTGAGGCGCTTTTGTATCGGAGTTACTCTTCCATTTTCCGCAACTGTTCCCCCTTTATCGTTTGTAACCTGTGTATCGCAGGACCTGGGGACGATTGTAGTTCTTGGAACACTGTTTTTAGGGACTTTTTTTTAGCTCCTGCTTCAAGGTAGGGTCTGATATTAATGCATAGGAACCCTTAGTGATGGAAGAGTATGGTGAGTGGTCAAATTGTATAGGGATTTGCTAAGACCACAAGCGCCCGTGTTGAGTGCTACCACTCCACTTTCCAATGCTTACTTGTATCAAACTATAAAGTGCATTCATAAGTCTATGTGCTTGTCATACTATAAATAGTGCTCATTTGTTTGTCCTCCCCCACTACTTGTATATCATATACAACTAAATGATCTAATTCACATTCACGCATTGAGTCTCTGTTTTCATCTGGCTGATCTTCGGTGTGGTTCATAATACTGTTTATTGACGCATCTTTGTTTTCCATCAAACAAGTAGCCATCCATCCACTATCTTCCGCTTAATCCACACAGGGCTGCAGGCCAGCCAGTGCCCACATTGCAACTCTGGGTGCAAGGGCAGGAACAACCCTAGACTGGGTTAACCTAACACTTATGTCTTTGGATTGTGTGAGGAAACTGGAGTACCAGGAGTAAACCCTCGCAGGCACTGGGAGGACATGCAGACTCCACACAGAAAAGACCTGGAAACTTCTTGCTATGAGGCAGCGATGCTACCCACAAGCCACCTTACAGTACTATACCGTATTTACTATAATTAATGTGACTTTCCATATATTTAATGCATTGGAATTAGGGATGCTGTGTAGATGTTATAACTCCCCTTGTATTTTCAGTGATAACGCTGGAACATTTATGTATCGTTTGCATCCATTGTATTGTCATTACAGTAGCATAAATGTTAACGATAACATCTGGTCAACATCCATTTCAGTACATTAAGCATAACAAGGCAAACCTCTGTGATCCAGGAGCTGCCTTCTGCACTGCAGAGTTGAAAAATGCATCACTGAAGAAATGCAGGGATCCACTGAAGACAACACGAGCATTGTTTCTGGCCTGGAGTCCAGCAATCAAAAGGGTGTTCTTTCCAACAGCATGAGGGTACTAGAAACATGGGTTTTAATATCAGGTTAGTCACTTACATAATACCTATTTCCAGGATGTCCTTCAGAGGAGAAAATACAATTTCTTATACACAGAACTCATAACATGTCTTTATGCATGTACTTTATTGCTACTAAAAAAAACATACTTCCAAAACCCACACACCTGTGTGATGGGGCGGTCAGGGAAGTAGGTATAAGAAGTGGAAGAGCCTGTGAGGATGTCCAGGACCAGAGGGTTATCAGGATCTGCCACCATGCTGAAAAAGCAAGCCATTTAAAAAAAACCATGGAAACTTGCTGGTATGTTAAATCCTATGTGCTGCTGATCCAAACAACTCATAACAATCATTAATGTTACACTATGGTTAAAAGCATATGGACACCTTTCTAATTAGAGGGTGTGGCTAATTCTCTCACACCCATTTCTAACATGTTTATAATAATTCAGCTCCAACCATGCAATCTCTATAGACAAAAACTAGCACAGGAAGTGGTAGCTGAGGAGCCCAGACAACTGAATTGTTGATTGGTAAAGCACACAGCATTATAAATTGCGTTTTATTTTATTTATTAAAGCCTTTATTGTTATTATTTTATAGCACAACCTAAATTGTCTTCACATATTCTAACTACCCAAGTTGGCATCAACCAGCAGGGGTAGCCAGAGCTGGAGCTCATGTAGAAGAAAGAATTAAAGGCATTGCATTGTCAGTAGCAGCTTAATTGAGCCAGCATTTGAACCCCCAAACTACTAACCCATAGCCAAGTGCTTTAACCATCGTACAACCTTGGCCTGTTATTCACTGTTGCAACAGTCAATACACAGTTCAATAGTGGCAGAGAGCTCATCCTTCTTGTACTCAGACATGGCCAGCTGTAAAGTACCTGGTATTAGACCACTACCCAAACTAAGTGCTGTTGAATACTGGAAAACCTGTGCCTGTCTGAACACAGTGCCAAAACGTACAATTTGATTCAAGAGAAACAATAATAAAGAGCTGATTTTAAAGGTTTGGCATGTGGCCTTACATTCCAGTGATAGAAATCTTAATCCTACAGCATACAGTGACATTCTATTAAATGTGATCGCAAATGTGAGGCACCAGTTTGAGAAAACCTCATATCTGATTCTGCATGCCAATGCATCTGTATCTGTGCACACAGTGATTTCCACCATGAAACAGTATACAGGCTTTAGGAGTTAAAGAACTGGACTGGCCCTGACCTTAACCCTAGCCAACCCCATTAGCATTAATTATAACGGTATGCCAAGTCTTACTGTGACTACAAGAAAATGAACACGAACCTCATACCACATCATTTTATAGATATTCAATATAACATATATCTTTTTACATAACATTCAAGTGTTGATACGCTTATGTACTATATGTTTAAATCATAGCCAAGTTCACCCACCCAACTCCTTTGAAGAGGATTGGTTTCCCAGTGGGTTTGCCAACAATAGTGGGGGCCTTAAGCAGATTTTCTGAATCTGCAACAATCAGGGTGTGCTGCAAAAAAATAATTAGAAACATATTTACAAATGCACAACATAAAAATTGTTTTATTAAACAAATTTATTAAGCTTTATATTAGCTTAATGTCTCATGTTTTATAATTACAATACAATACACTCTGATTAACTTTTGTTTTTTTAAGTTTGTGTGTACTCACCTCACCAGGGTCGGACACGTCATAGTTATGATGGTCAATGACAGCGGTCTTCTCCTCATCAAATTCAATGCCACATTCACTTCCCAGCTCTCGGATGGGGTCACCTATTAAAAGTAGTAAACATGAGGCTCAAAGATAATTAAAATAAATGCTATTCAACACATTATGGGGGATTTCATGTAAAACTTGCCAATATCAGAACTGGCAGCAACCAGGACATTTCCTCCACCATCAATGAAAGCTGTGATGGTCTCCAGATTGATGCTACCTCCAAAATCTGGAAGACAAACATTGCATTTTAAAAACAGAAATATTCAGAAATTAATTCAACTGTATTCTGCCTTCAAAGAAATATGAGTTTCTAACTGCTCACCTTCCACAGATGGGGCAAAAATGATGAGGTGGTCATACAGGAACTGGCCATACTTGATCAGCGAGAGACTTGGATCATCAGCAGTCTTAAATGTGATGTCAAAGCCACGATCTGAGAAGAAAATTAAATGTATCAAGCAAAAAGCTATTATACATAACATATAAAATATATAATAATAAATCATAAATGAGGAATGAGGCCATGAAGTGTCAGTGGTTTTAAAGGGACCCTGATGTTGAGGGGCATGATGGTCCATACTTGGACCCAGAGGACATGAACTCTTACAATATCACATCTGGGAGGTTTTGTATTTTGTGTTTATATCAGCATTATACATGTATTAACAAACAAAACAAGCAATAAAAGTGTACAACTTCATGTCCCATGATGCTCTTAATCCTGGTTGTGCCTTTTAACATGGCTGTGTCTAAGGGAGGTGAGGCCAGTTGGGAATCATCCAATAGTATGACAGGTGTCCCATTCAGCCCATGCTTACACAGGCGCCATATGGGTATAGTCATCTGAACTCTTGCGGCCCAGACCAGGGGGTATTTCATGAAGATGAGGACTGTCCAATAGGAATATTTGACAGACAGACAGACAGACAAACTATCATTTTCTTATCCATTGAATCCCTTTACAGGTTCGCAGAAGAGCCAGTGCCTAGCCAGTGGCATAGGGTATAAGGCAGGAACAACCCTAAACAGGGCGCCAAAATAAAAGTAAAAAAAAAAACTACCCATTCATGATTTTAATTGGATTCTACTTATCTAATAGTTAAGGAATAATCAGTTATTTGATAATAATCCGAATAATCAGTTAATTGAGAAAGAGAGAAGATTTGGACTTAATGTCCTAATGTCTGTCAAGCAAGTATGTCAAGCTTATTTGTGTTTTACTGAAATTAAAGAGACGGTATATTTAAATGGACACCCAGTTCACTTACTTCTCTGGTATGAAATCAAAATGATTTTTTCCTATAATTATTAATATCATTCTATTAATTTTATCAATACATTTAAATATACCAGACTAGTAGAGCCAGTCACAGGGCACCTGTGTTGACTGGCATACTTTCACCCAAGCATACACATGCACCCTGAAACAAATGAGAGATCCAAATTAACCTAACACTTGTCATTGGAAAAAACCCACTCAGACACAATGAGAATATGCAAACTCTAAACAGAGAGCAGCCAGGCAAGTACCCATGTCGCTAAAATAGAAATGCGACAACGCTAGTCACTGTACCACCATGCTGTCTGGACAGAACTTGAATTAAAAGTATAGTACAAGTACAAGACTCCATTGTCTGTTTTCTCACAGTAACAAAGGGAAAGCCTATGAGCCATAAAGCATTGCAGCAGAGAATTTGGGACTGTTGATGTGTAGAAGAAGCAAAATCTGAGACATTAGTTTGTTCTCTGAATATAAACACGAAATGGTACTGTTACACCAATCAAATTCTATTTTATGCTTAAATGCAATCGGTTTATTATACACATCCATCTGTGTGTAAAACTGTCAAGTCTACATAGCAAATCTGTTCCAATTGTAGAATAACCATACTGCGTCCTCCCATCCTCAGGAGTGTGTACTCCTGTAACTCCGAACTTCACGTACTTGGTATTGAGAAACGGCCCCAGATTTGTCCATCGGACTTCAAGATAAAGAAGCAAAATTAATCAATTCACAGAACGCATCTTTTCCCTAAATACTTTGTTAGGCACCTTTAGACCCCAACAGGACCACCCCAGATCAGGTACTGCATTGATGTGGTGGTGGTGCTAGTGCTGGTATGAGTGGATCATACACAGCAGTCTTTTAGACACATCTACCATATTGCTCCACCTTGTAGATGTAAAGTCAGAGATGGTAGCTTATCTGTTATTGGATAGTATGTATAGACACTGCTTAAAACGTGATAGTAGCTGGTCACATTTTGATATGTGACAATCTGTAATTTAGCACTGATGTGAAGGGTAAAAAAAAAAACTTCAGCAGCACTGTTGTTTCTGATCCTCTTTTACCAATGCAACACACAGTCACACCACACCACACCACATCCGTGTTATTATAGTGATGAGTAGCACGTTATCTGTGGGGTCCTGGAGAACAAATAATACATTTAAAATGAATGTAGGTATGGTGTACCTGGTAAATTAGTTTGTGTGTGCATTGTACGTGTATGTGTATGTATACACATGCATACACACACTATACACCATGTGCACCATGCTTTATATATATATGCCTCACAACAAGCAGGTCCCTGGCTCAATCCCAGGGTGGGGCAGCCTGGATCGTCTCTGTTTAAAGTCTGCATGTCTTCCCTATGTCTGTGTGGGTTTACATATATATAAACAATAAATAATTTGTTGTCAGCAGTGTACCTATATGCTGAAAGTAAATATAAAAGTAATTATTTACTTGGTAACTAATTAAGAAATTATTTAATAATTAATTTGGTGATATTTCATTAGGGGATATATTACTTTTTGTGAGCAGTGTAGTTAAGACCGTTAAAGTTGGGGTGCCATATAACCAGGAAGCGCTTATCATTTGTATGCTTTAACACGGAGTGACAACGAAATAACCTTTCATTAAAAACAGAAGAGGTAACTGAATGTATAATGATTTGATCTGCAGTGTCTCTATGGTCTGCAGCTTTATTCTCACCTGCCAGGCTGTGGAAGAAGATTGAATGAGTGTCTCTGATGTTCGGGTTGTCCAGGAGAACCAGAGTCTTTCCGTCTCCAGACACTATCTGCAAGAGCAGGGCCGCGGATAAAACGAAAATAACATGACTTTGAAATCCTCCTGACCGCTTAGGAAACATGCTAAAACCCCGTCTTTTAGGGCATGATCTAGTAACACACTCCGTGCTCCTCATTGCTGCATCAACCGCCGCCATTTCCCTGTTTTGGACAACGTCAGCGCTAACAGCCGTGTAAACTCTGACCCAGGCTGTCAGCCAATCACGTGGCGCCTCATGGACCAAAGCTATTGTACAGAGCCGAGCTATAGCGCTGCTGTTCTTGTGCTAGGAATCCTGTGTTAAGTGAACAAAGCTACAGTTTAATAAATGAAAACAATAATTAATAATAATAATTACGTGTAAGTGCTTTTGGTGTTAAAAAAAAAACCTAATAGGGTCATATGGAAAAAAAATGTTTTGCTTTATATGAATACAGAAATATAGAAAATACTCACAAAGCACAGCAGTACATACGATCATACATTTAAATTATTAATATTTTCAATATTTCTATAAAAAAACACATTTGCAACCCTAGCAATACAAATATTAAGTATAAAGTATATTATGCCTATAGTATACTGTATATACTGAGCCAGAACAATATGACCACCTGCCTTATATGCTGTTGGTCCACCTTCTGCTGTCAAATCAGGTGTGGTAAGAATATATAAGGAATCATAACTCTGAAGATGCCCTGTTGTATCTGACACCAAGGCATTAGCAGCAGATCCTATAAGTCCTGTATGCTATGATGTTCAATGAAATTGACCAATGGGGGATTTGGAGGCCAGGACAATACCTGCTTCATTGCTCAAACCATTCCTGAACATTGTGTCCAGTGTGGTAGTCATCAGAGATTAGGATTGGCATGAAGGATCGTATTTGGTCCTTGCTGGTAGTTGATACTAAATTTTTAAAAAGCATTAAAAAGCTCTACACAGCATGTATTACATTGATGTGAGGCAGTTTGTGAACTGACATTTAGAAAGTTTGTCTTCAACTATATACAGGGGTTGGACAATAAAACTGAAACACCTGGTTTTAGACAAAGGTTTGGCTATAGAAGCCCGGCCGTGTATATTGACCCTGTGGATCCCGATGGACAGTTCTGG
>JAUZSU010043343.1:0-10041 GCA_034780255.1 Parotocinclus maculicauda | reverse complement strand
AATTTATGTAAGCTGCGTGTTCGAGCTTTGGGAAAAAAAGTAAATATACTAACATTTTTTATAATATCAATAAACTTATGTACCTCACTAGTTTAAACTTTGACCAAAACTCTGCTGTGATGTTGATGTAAACTATTCCTGGGTTTTAAGTGCCAGTGCCTGCGTGTGCAGGTTTTCTCACTAGCTCAAGGCAAGCAGGTCAGTTAGCTTTTATAGCTTTTATGGTTCTTATTTGAAGTTCACTTTAGTTTATTTGGGGTTTAATAACAATTGCCTTCTATAAGGTTTCGACAAGTACTAAATAGTCGTTTGCTTTATTTCATTTAAAGCAGTGAAATGAGAGTGGAAGAAGCAACGATTTGTGCTTTTCACATGAAAAGAGTATTTAGGGTATTTATGAGGTATGAATGTAGTAGGGTCAGTGTTATGATGCTTAAGGACGTTTTCTAATCTTTTCTTTTGTATTTTAGCCACTACCGTATTATTTTCCACTTTGTGCACTGTATAGTGGAACTGGGTTTTTTTTGGTTGGCTATCAGCTGCCGGTTACACCCATGTTTTGTGTGAGTGGGTTATTTTTGTTACCCAGACGCCTTACCTGGCTGGAAGGCACTGGCAGGACTCAAACCTGGCTCTTGGATAATGAGCTTGTCGATTAGACTGCTGTATCAACTGAAACAGTGAAATTGCACTTTATAAACATAAATATTACTATGCAAAATCTATGTTTAAGTTTCTGTTTGTCAGTTTCTGAAGCTATTCGGTTTTAGTTTCAGCAATTTAGTACCGGTACATGCATTGCAGAGACGTAATGCTGGTTAGGTCAGTATCAGTATCTGTTTTTCTTTGCCCTCAGTGAACAGCTTTATCTTCCATTAACAGCTTTAAGAAATACATTTACAAGAAGCTTTTTTACTCCTTTCACATACAGTATATTAAAGTACACTCTCAGATTTCCAGTGTCTAATTAAGACTCTTTTATTTGTTAATATGTTTTTGCATTTTAATGTTAGGATTTCTTCGAAGGCATTTATCTATTAGTTATAAAAAATTATTAGTACATTTCTAATCATGGCAGTAACTCTATATGCTGTAAATAGGACTACAGTATAAGTCTACATTCACACGGCAGGCAAAAGTGGCCCAAATCCAATTTTCTTTCAGTTGTCCACACTCTATTTTCTTAATATGGCCTAAAACGGCATCATTAGACACACTTGCCCCAGTAAAATGTTGCTGTACCCTACTAATATTACAGGTGTAAATATATTTGATTGGATAAGTCTATTTTATTCTGGATTGATGAGCGTAACTACAGGACGCACCAAACTCGTTCTCTAAATGGGCCACATTTCTCACAATGCTCGAGCATCTCTCCAAAAGCTTGACAGCAGCTTTTAAAAAATGTTTATGTTCTTTTGTGGCTGCAGCCATGCCTTTGCCCTTATGACACTGGTCATATTCTGTGTTCTTAAGCATGGCAATGGCCTTCTGCCATTTAATTAATTATTTTTTTTTACAGAGACATCAGCCCAAATATGTATAAAGCCTTTTACTTTGCTATCCCGCCACGGAAAACCTAACTCACTGCTCTCATTTATGGTAAAAGATGAGTTCGTATACAGTAAGAGCCACAATAATTCCTATCTGGCTGGAGTAGCATTTGTACGTATCAGATATATATCGGGTTTCAATACCGTATATTAAAGTTGACCAGCTCGGAAATGAAAATGTCTGATTTAATGTGTTTTAATAACAACACATCTGTGTCACATAAGATGTAAAACACCAGATTTGTGCCACTTTTACCTGCTGTGAACACAGACTAACTGTCTGCATTTGGAATCCACCCGAACAGGCCATCTGCACATTTGACAGGGTATCCTACATATACTAAACCTCTCCTCCTACTGTGTGGGAAATTAAGCAAATCCACATACCGGCATGCTTTGGAAGGTTTGACACTTAATCCTTTTGTCCAATCTTAACCTTTACTCTTTGAGCCTGGTTTCTATCAAGTAACCTCTGTCAACTTGCCTCTGTCGGCTGCTTATACAGAGTCTAGACTCAACCTTCTGGAAATCCTCTTTGCAGCAATGTCTACTGTTAAAACGCAATCTAGAAATAAAAATGAACTGATGAATGAGAAAATCAACATCAAAAATAATACTCTCTTGAACACAAACCACACACCGAAGGTCAAGAGGGGTTTATGATTGAGCCAGGCTTATGTAGCTGTAAACCACCAACTCTGGAAACTGCATCACTATGTTTTATAATTGTAATGTAACATAACTTTCATTAAATCCAGTTCATTCAGTTGGTTTGTTACCTACATGAAAGATCTTTGGCTTACAAACACATTCTGCCAGCATTGCACATCTGCACATTTCTTAGCCCAGAAGCCATTCCAGCTGTTCATCTATTCCAACCCTACGCAGTCTACAATATGAGCTGAAAAAGTGGCATGAGAAATGCCAAGCAATTCACTATAAGTAAGCTGACTCGAGTTCATACATGGCAAGGTCAGTGCAGAACTCTCACCCAGTGTGTAAGTGTGAGGCCAGGCTCCATGGCATTACAGGGAGAGCATCCTCAGTGATGCGTCACAAAGTGCCGGTTATGGATGACTCTGACACCTTCTCCCCCCATAACCAGACCTTTCTATCCTTTGTCTTTATCAGTTTTAGAGTAAGTGGCAATGAAAGTGGGAAATGCATTTGTCAGTTGACTCTCGACCTCTGCCTAGGTCAGAGATGACGTTTCAGACTCGAGCGGGCCAGCCTTATCAGAGATTCCCACTCCTAGCCATTCAGTCCAGTCAAGGCCATTTTGCTGGAGGCAAAAACCAGACACCACTTTAAATTTCATAAGCTCCAGACATGCAGCTCAGAGAAACGGGGGAAACAGGGGGGAGAAAGATAACATATGAGTCTTTCTCCGCGGTCTGACCTCCTTCTCTCCGTCCCTCACTCTACCCTGTCATTCATTACACTCATGTCTCTGCAAACCTTCACTAAGTTGGTAATTTGATAAATGAGCCAGCAATGCTCCCATGGTTATCGCTTTAACAATCAAACAAGCAGGTCATTATATTTCAAAACACTGGATGGACCTTCAACTCCAGCGAGCCCAAGCCACATTTCTGCTGAACAGGGGGACAGAGCAGATTCAGCTATGTCTGCTCAGTTTAAAAGCCATCTGAGCACAACTGGTCCTCATTAGCTTGAGAGCGAAACGGATGATGAAATGTCATATCTGGAGCCTGGTGTACGCAGAGATGGATTATTCTGCGAAAACCAGGTGCTGTTTATGTTACAAGCTAAAGATTACTTTAAACTGTCAGCACATAGTAGTCTGAAAATAAAAATTCGGAATTGTATGAAATAGCCTTGTGGAAAGAAAACAACCAGACATAGATCATCAACTATTTCTTAAACGTATCAGCTATAAGAGCATTTCTGCATGATGGAACATCACAAAGTGTTACGCATAAAACACAGGCCATAGTATATGAGTTCACAGGGTTACACATCTGCCCCCTCTCTGACCATGCTGCACATTGTTCTGGGTTTTATAAAAAAAAGCACAATAAAAAAAAACTAAATTATCACACTATTACTATAAAAAAAATCACCATGTTACAGTCACTGCATTTGAGGACAAGACAGCAGATATCACTCTGTCATGCTGATTAGAAGAGTAGACTGGTTGTGTTAAAGTTGTCTTCTGCTAACCAAGGTAACCTCCAAAATGCGTGATGTAATCATTGCATTGCATCGAAAGGGTTTGCATTCAAAAGGGCATTGCAGGCAGGGACATTGCTGCTTGTAAGATAGCACCCAAATCATCCATTTATTAAATCATCAAGAACTTGAAAGAGAGTGACTCAATTGTAGTGAAGAAGGCTTCAGGGCATCCAAGAAAGTCAAGCAAGCACGAGATCTCCTAAAGAAGATGCAGCTACGAGATCGGGTCACCACTTGTGCAGAACTTGCTCAGGAATGGCATAGGGCAGTGTGAGGGCATTTGAATGCCCAGTGAGATGAAGACTTTTGGTGTCAAGAAGGGCAGCAAAGAAGCCACTTCTCTCCAAGAAAGACATTAATGACAGACATACATTCTTCAGCAGGAAGTATATGGACTGCAATGGACTGAGGTAGAGTTATTTTTTATGATGAAGCCCTCCTTAGTCTGTTTAGGACATCTGGAAAAATGATAAAAGAAAAAGTGAGCACTACCATAAGTCCTGTGTCATGCCAACAGTAAAGCTTCCTGAGACCATTCATGTGTGGGGCTGCTTCTCATACACGGCACTGGGTTTGCTTACAATCTGGAGATGAACAATGTTGTGCCTCAGTAAACACAACATTGAAATTTTGAGTCCAAGGACAGGAAACTCCACAGATTTCAATCCCACCAAGAGAGGGAGGACAAGCAAAAACACAGAAACTGTGATCAACTTAAAGCACTGATTAGGCAAAAATAGGTTGCTATCATTGAATATTTATTATTACTCAATATATTTATCAGAAGCTGATAACCAGAGGAATCAACACTGTAAATATGAAATATTTCTTTAAACTGGATGTAGTTTTCAGTAATGGGAATGCGTGAAACATGCAAATAATAATTAAAAATGCATTACATTTACTTTGACTTTTATTTTGTGACAGAAAGTGTGAAGACATGATATTGCATGGTTTTTCCTCAGTTCAGGTTTATTGAATTTGTTATTAAAGGATCACCAAACAATAATGTGATTTTAAACAGGGGATGACAGCTGATTGTAATCATGATTTGGTACAAAAGCAGCATTCACAAAAGGCTCTTACTCCACTTTGAAGAGCAAAAATGGGAAGAGGATCTGTATAAGAAAATTATTTAAATGTTTAAAAACAATGTCCCCAAAGAAGGATTGGAAGGTATTTGCATATTTCTCCCTCGGCAGTACATAATATCATTAAGCGGTCCAAGGAATATGGAGGAAATTTGGTGTGTGAAGTGCAAATGCACAAGACTACACTCAACTCCCATAATCTCACGGCATCATGAACCGTCATGAAGCTTCATGAACCTTCATGAACCTTAGCTGACATAATCACATGGGCAAGGGATTATTTTGACAAACCTTTTTTCAAGCACTACAATACATACTTCCATTACTTCTAAACATTACTGTGCAAAAAAGTGAACCATATCCACAAGTAGCACCGGCTTCTCTGGTCCCTGAGGGTTCTGGACTGGATTATTAAACAGCGATGGTCATTTTACAAAGACATTACTGTGGAAGGAGCAGCTAAAGGTGCTGGACGGGCACGCCTGCTGCTCTATTGGAGAACGTATGGAAGATTTAGTAAATGTAAAATGACAATGACGATCCTGTACTGTTGCACACCTTAAGATTTGTTTGCAGAAAGATTAAGACAAAATAAACCCTAAAACACTTACATTCCTTCCATCCTTGGAGCTAAAACATTTGTATATGTTGCAGGCCTGAAATACAGCAATGGATGTTTATTAGCAAATGAAGTGACCAGACAAAACTGATCTTATATTTAAAATATACTGTCTGCTGTGAAATAAAAGTCTAAGTGAATGGAAGGAACTCTGTGTTTTGTTTTTTTTCCACACTATCCCACATTTTTCTTATTTCGTGTTGTACATATGTATGGTTAGATTAAGACTGTCTCACAAAGTGCTAAAAGTTACACGGATTTAAGATTTATTAGCTGACCTCTTAAGAAAGCTATTTCAATGAACAGCTATACTCAATATGAATAGTGTTACATGTGAAGAAGATTTGTCAAATTTCCAAAAATCGAATAAGTAATTAAATAAATAAAAAACCTTACATACAAAAAAATTATTAACAATCACACTACAACACTTCACTAAAATGATTTACAATTACAAACAAGGCCGTTAATAAGCATGTGCATTGCTATTTAACGTTGTTACACAAAGAAATGACAACAAACAGACCTTTCTTATTTCTATGTTCTATCCTGCTCTATAAAACATTCTGCTTTATAGAAATAGATTCCTGAATGCAACGTCAAAATATTGTATTGCTATAGTCTCTTAAATTGTAGTGCATTTATAATTCAAGAACGCCTCTCTCAGACGTTCGGAGCGAGCGAGCGAGGGAGAGTGAGTGAGATAATCATGTTTGGCTACACATTTTAATCAGTTCGCCCAATCAAAGAGATAATTGGATTGCATTGCCTGATTGCGAGACTCGCCGAAATTGGATCGAAAATAAATTGCCTAAAACTTGTGGAAAAAAGAGAACGATTGGAAAACAAAGAGGTTTGCTCTGTAAACAAAGGCGGGCTCATATACAGCAAACAGCTGTTATCAAGACCCCCAACTATTAGGTTGCACTTTTTTTTTTTTTTCCAAAAGTGCTCACCTGACACAGATCCAGCCTGGCTCTGTAGTCAATTAAAGGGTTTGTGCAGAAGCTGTAATGACCTACTAACCTGCTCTCCCAGGCCTCTGTCCCCAGGGTGCGCCCCTGTCACTGAGTTATCTATGGCCTCCTCTCTCCACTGGTGGAAATAACTAGGGCTGGAATGTATAGAGTCAGACCCGCATTTGGTGGCGCTTCACTTGGGGCTAACGGCAGATTTATATGTTTATTTCGCGCTAAAGCTAACCCGCCAGGCTCCATGCCTGATTCTCCCCATAATAAAGAGTCACAGTGTGTGTGGCTGTGTAGACGCGAGTGTGTGCTGCAACATCCTGAATCCATCAACCTGTACTGAACAATAACGGCCCCAGCCCAGCACCTCCGTCATCACAGCTAATAAACTGCGCGGCACTCATTAGGATGAACACGGCGCGCATTATAACGGCATTATGTTCTGGGCAATGCACTATATTAATTTCCCCACCATAATGTCTGCTTTATTGTTTCCAATAAGCATTTTTAATAAGCAAAGTGATAAGTGCTTCCCTTGTAAAACGTCTCCAATTAGAGTCCCATCTCCGAAACACGCTCTCATAACGAAGTTAGAGCGCTCGGCTAATGACCACCCGTGCAACCGCTGCCAGCCAAGGAGAAACTCGACACGAGTAAACAGACGTGAATAAACAGCTTTGCTCCGATGAGAATGCGGAGCCCATTGGGCAAAATTACATCTTACATCACAACTGTTCTGGAAACATGTAGGATCTCTCCAGGTCTGTGCGGTTCTTCCAGCAACCCTGACAGCGTTTGAGTAACTGTTTCATAACTTTGCTTCCAGACGATCCTGAACTATCCTTAAGTATGCTGTCCGGACCCATCCACATTCTTAATTGTATAATTTTGTGCACGTTGACTGAAAATTTAAGATCACTTTAATTAGCGCGAGCTTGATCTCGAAGCACAAATAAATCTACACCTATAAAATTCACGAGACCCTTTAGTTCTTTCCTCACTGGCTCATCTCTCTTCTTTCACATGGCTAGGTCTACTGTGGATTGTTATTCTTGCAACTCTGTGACAGCTTATTTTAATGGATGCTATAATGTCGGGGGGCAAAGCATGCACTCTTACCAGGCCCGCTGCTAATGAGCCCGTGTGAGGTAGAACCGCCGCTTCCATTACTAGATCTCGCTGAGAAAATTCTTCTTTAATCTAAGGAGGCCAACCCTTTGGGTCCAGTGTTAAGGCATCTCAAAAAAGCAAGAGATACTAATTAATTTTATTTTTCTTGAGGGTTTCGATAAGCACGCGTGCCACTATGTGCGCTGCACAAACACTGTTTGCTTTTAGAGAAGGGCGGCTAATTGCTTCTCGGCTTGACATCATTATATGGCTAGGCGAGGGGATGTAGGCTGTTTAATTAAGGTCGGATGCAAGTTCATTATTAGATTCGCTCTGACTATGTGCTCTTGCCTCATTCGCTGCAAAAGCTCTTCTTGTAATTTAATATAAAGGACCTTTTGATTTGCTTGGTTCTTTTGTTTGATTTTATTTTTCTAATATGCCTGCCCTCCCGCTCTGACTGTTAAATGCCATGCCACTGACTTACTGTGACAATTTTATGCTCGCCCTGCACCCCTTTCTATAACAAGAGGTTTGTCATTTTTAATTGGAAATAAGCCCCTTTTTTCAAGGCCAGCATGCTATCGTTCTCCCCTCGTAAAGGAGCTTGGTGTTCGCTGACTAAAGGCATTTGTCAATGCCCCAGAAATGCAAAATGATCACTGTAATTGAAAGGTACATGCTTAACTGAAGCTAATGGTTTTCAGATTAAGTCGCCGCTCTTTCACACCGCCTCTTAACCTCAAAACACATTCCATTGCTCATCCGGATTTTCACGGGGACCGCCGGGAGCAGTGTGTCATTTGTCTCAATTACTGATTCGTAGATTAATTTGATACTACCTTTGTGCGGACATACTGCTCTTTACATGTGCGCGACACGCAGACTCAATTAGGGTGTCACCGAGCTAATTCAGTTTAGCGTGTTAATGTCGGATAGTTATATAAGCGGGTGTGTTAATATTTATTTATTCCTAATTATGCCCCCATTGTCGGAGCGCTGTCTGCACAGCTTGCAGGGGTTCATCCATCCTGCACCGAGAAGCCATTTCCTCTCTGTCAAAGAAAATAAACTCCTCTATTAACAACTTATTCAGCAGAACATATTGCGCTGGAGGACTTTCTGATGAGCGTTAACGCTATATGAGTAATAGTCTACATTCCTGTCTGCATGTTTTACATTTATGGGCGCTTATGAGCGTTTGACCTTGATCGAGTCCAGTGCAACATAACACACAGCAAATCACAGATCCAGTGCAGTCAGAGCTCATGTGTTTCTTATATTATTGCTCATACTCGAATGACAAAGACCTCGAGCATTTGGAACGATTCCAGGGCCTCGTAATGAACGCAACGTTGGAAGGTTTGCATGTGTCTTAGAAAAATATTCACAAAGAATCATATAGTATGAAAAATACCCCAGGGCTCCTCTGGTGAATTGAGAACATATTCTTGATGAAATACTAAAAAGAAATCATTAGAATTTGAATCTTAATACCTAGAGTGCAATACAGGGGCTTCAAAGCCTGTTTGACTATAATTGACACTTTCAACTTTTTTGTCCTTGAGTCATTCGTACCAACTTACTATTACAAAGCCAATACAAAGTTTTTTGCTTCTTATTCTTATTCTTTTACCACTCCACAGTAGGCATACTTAATTCTATTCTACTCTTTAAATTCTCACACACTTACCAAGTCATCTTCCAAAACTCGCTCCACTGACTTGGTTCTGAGTTGCAAAATCAATCCGATTGACTGCAAGTAATCTGACTCAATAAGCACTGCCTTAAACTTGTGTTCCCCTCTCATCAGTTCTGATGGGGATTCAGATGCAGGTGGTGCCATTTATAGAGGCTAATCACATCTCCAACCACATTTAGGATTAAAGCACATGCAAATCAATCAATCTCAACTGAGTCAATTTATATAGTCAGGTTTAATACAATAGGAAAAAGAGCAATAAAGCCATCTAGGTGTCTGTTTGGAATGGATGCACTCTCAAGTGTTTCTGCTGGAGCACCGTATAATGAGTAAAACATAACGCTACTGATAGGCTGTAGCTTTCTACAATTTCAAATTGGAAATTTGGGACTTTGGAAATGTGAAATAACACCTTGTAAAATGCAAATAACAAGTATGCCAGTATAAAGCGATGGTATTTCATGTGTTGTTGGTTAATTTCATTTAATTTGTCGATTCCAAAAATCACTTCAGGCCTGCAAAACATTACAAAATCAAGTAGGTTGGGACAATTTGGGGATAGTAATAAGGTAAACAAATAAATAATTTTTGTCAAGACCTATCAGACTGTGGTAGGATCTCACCTCTGCTAAGCTGCCACAGTTGGGTCCTTAAACAAGGTCCTTAACCCATGATTGCTTGAATTGTAAGACTGTATGAGCCGTAAATGTAAATGTAAGCAAACTCCAGAAGCAACATGGACTTCTCTGCAAAGAGGCATCGCGGCTGGACAATCACACAGTGGAAATGTGTATTGTGGTCA
>JAUZSU010043342.1:0-21558 GCA_034780255.1 Parotocinclus maculicauda | reverse complement strand
CTTTCACACACACACTCTCTCTCTCTCTCTGTCTCTCTCTCTCTCTCTGTAGCAGTTTTGTCGGAGGGGTTTTGTGGTGCTCACCTCACGCCCTTGCTTGTCCGTATACGACAGATCTCATGTGCACAGGATATGTGGGTCAATCACAAGCGCCTCACAGGTCTGATTAATCTGATCTATAAGACTGTAATTAATTCCTGAGTTTATTTACACTCAACTGTTATTAGATGGTCTCCTAATGATCTGCTTTGGTGTTCTGTTTAGGTTCGGTATTTATCTGCAGGTGGAGGAGGAGGAAAAAAAGGCTTCCTGGGCGAGTTTTTGGACAACCTGAAGCAGGAGCTGGGCAAGAACAAAGAGATGAAGGAAAACATCAAGAAATTCCGCGAGGAAGCCAAAAGGCTGGAGGAATCAGATGCCCTGCAGCAGGCCAGGCGGAAATATGTGAGTTCCTTTCATTTAGCTTAATGCATACAGAAATGTGCTTGCTCTCACCACCTACCTAAATGTCGTTACAGATCTGAACAGGGACGACAGTCAGTTAAACAAGCACTGTCCCTGACAATTGAGTTAGTAAATAAATAAATAACATTTTTAGCAACTAAGGCTGGCAAAGTTACGGTAATTTAATGCAATGGTATTTAAACGCGAAGAACCTGTAGTTGAGGGGCGTATCCAAAATTCCAAAAATTCCGTCGCGTGGTACATGAGTACAGCTTACCCATGCCCTTTCTTAGAAAAATACTTGGAAATATGGGACTGTGGTGGCCTAGCGGTTAAATTACTGGTCTCTGGACCAGAAGGTCCAGGGTTCATATCACACTTCTGCCAAGCTGCCACAGTTGGACTCTTAAGCAAGACCCTTAACCCACAATTGCTTGGATTGTAAGACTGTATCAGTTGTAAGTCGCTCTGGATAAGGGCGTCTGCTAAATGCTGTAAATGTAAATGTAAATGGTAATGTAGTGAGATTATGAGTGAACGATGGAGCTATGCTGAGTCTAGCCTTAACTTACTTTTGTGACCAGCTGGGCAGAAGAAACACAATGCAGTGCACTAGAGGGTAAAAAATAATAATAATATGCCGCCAGTACAAAACTAAGCAGTACTGAATACTGCCACAACATAAGTTGAGCAGTGCTGTACAGTGCCTTAGCTGTTTTGTTTACGTCTGCAAATTCTGGAGACTTTTTGGAGGCAGAATTTTATTCCCTAAGACTTTTTGTCATTAACGCAAAGGCATGTAGATTGTATGGTTGTTAACCACCACATACCTGTATAAGACACATCTTAGATACTGGACTGCCTGCAGTCCTGACCTTTCCCCAGTAGAGAATGTGTGGACAATTTTGAAACGAAAAATGTACCGATGACCCTTACTTAAGAATGGGACAAAATGGCAACATTACAAAGTGGTAAATGCTTTAACATTTCCAATTTGTTTTACGTGTTAGAGGTCTGAAACACAGGAATTGTTTACATTTATTAGCAAATGAAATTATTTAGACCAGAAAGAAAACATGGGATATATTGGGTTCATAATGTCATAATGAAATAAAAGTAAATGTGAAAAACAAATTATTTGCATTTTCCATACTCTCCCACCTGTATGGTTTTATCAAAATATTTTACAACGTAGAGTAATATTTTCGACTATGGTGTCAGACTTTGTGTTTTTGAATATAGCTGCATTTGAGTAGGATACAACAACTGACAGGTTCAGCTGTTTGTGAGCCTTATGCCAGACCCCCAGGCTTTACTATGGCTGATAAAAATATGCCAAGAGCACTACTACAGTGTTGAGGTGCTGTCTGAGAAGAGTGATCATGAGAATATTAGAGATTGTAATGTAGAGTCAGATGGCATAGTAGCATATACACTGCTCACAAAAAATTATGGGGTATTTTAAAATGAATATGAAGCAATTAAAAAAGAAGCATTTGATTTTGTTTCATTAAACAAGATAATCAGAAAAGTAAATGAAAAGTGCAAACTCAGTTATCATGATTGATTAACAGGTGACATATTCATGTCGATGTGGCATGGACAGGATCAGATTGTCTAGCAGTACTTATGGGATTCTTCTCATATTCATTTAGAAATATTACTTAATTTTTGTGAGCAGCGTACATTTATAGTGCTACTTCATGGAACTGCCTTGGGGAAAATTAAGATTAGATTCCAATTTTTGAAATTGATAAATGCATTTATTTGATGTGCTTATTTTTAAAGATCACTCTTGTTTAAATGAATATAAATAAATTAAGTCACATTTTGTTACATAATTCTTTCAGGAATCAATGAAGATTGCTCTGCAGCATGGTGATCGTCCTCTGCAGGCTATGTGTCTTCTAAACTTTGCCGATATTCATCGCTGCCGAAATGATATTGATGTAAGTTTAAACCCATTAGTGGATCAGCAAAGTTCAGATTTTCATGACCTAAGTATAATATGGTTCTACCTGAATGATGTATACAGTCCAACTGTGCCAAATATATGTTATTATGGGTATTATAATGCAAATTGAACAGGGTATCGCTTTTGTTCCCCAATTCTTACTTGTACCACTGCACATATGTACATACATGAGCCTGTGCTTTCCCTGATTATATTTTCAATTTTTTTATAAGTACCTTGCACATGTTTTTTTTCTTAACTTCCTCTGCTATGTATTCAAACAATTTACCTTTTAAATGCCCACTGAAAATTTGGAAGTATCATTTACTTCACTGGTGGTATAAAGGCAAAAAGGTATGCAGAGTGCCTTTGATGTTTTCTTTGGAACTCTGTTACATATACTTACTTATCATGTAATTTGATTCCTCTGGGTACATTTTCAGATTGAATTTCGTTGTTGCAGTTTGAATGCCAGGTTAAAATGCCTGATATATTTCAAAAACAGTTTGGCGAGCAGGGCTTGACTTTAGTGTGCCATATTGAAGGTCAAAAATTGTCTTTCATTTGTAAATGTTCATCTATTTGTATTTCCTCCAGTGTTGATCTGTTTTCATACTTTTACCTGATCTACATGTTCCTAAACCTCTGCAGAGCCACAGTAAATGCTGTATTTTGTTTGTGTTACTATTCTCAGAAAGCATTCCCTCGCTACGAGTCTTCCTTGTGTATAATGACAGAGATTGGCAACCGCCTGGGCCAAGCATCCATCTATTTAGGAGTGGGGAAATGTTGGCTGCTGCAGAAGGATCATGACAAGGTT
Source organism: Parotocinclus maculicauda (assembly GCA_034780255.1). Classification (NCBI taxonomy): domain Eukaryota; kingdom Metazoa; phylum Chordata; class Actinopteri; order Siluriformes; family Loricariidae; genus Parotocinclus; species Parotocinclus maculicauda. The sequence continues at coordinate 18,340 of JAUZSU010043342.1, read as the reverse complement.
GAGAAATTGTTTTACACAATTAAAATAATTAAAAAGTTCTACATATTTTTACAGATACACTAATTGCAATAATTTCTTAGTTGCTATGATGCATTTCCTAGAACTTTTACAACATAAAGTAAAATCATATACCCCCCTAAAATACCCCCCATGTATTACTTGCAGCACTATTAACAATTAACACTATACTGTATACACTGCAAAATACTTAACATACTTTGGTGTCCATGTCTATTTATCGTTTAATCATTGCTTCTACCCAATAATTAAAGGGTGCTTTAATTTGGTGCCCATAATGAAGCGCTTGTTTTAGATTGTGGTGGATGTAGATAAGAATAAGAGCTTATTACATAAGGAAATATCTGATTTTTCATGTTTGTTAACCATTTGGATCTCTTTTTTCAGGCCTTAGATTCTTTTCAACGAGCCTATGACCTAGCAGAAGGAATAGGAAACAAGGTGTGTAGTAAAGCAAAATCTTATCACCAGCTACACAAATACCTGTGCTACAGATTGCATTTTCTTCCAAAGTCGCTCATGCTGTAGCTTTGATCTTCCACAGCTGTGTTCTCTAAAGGTGCATTGCCTGACAGAAGCCATTTGCCGCAGTAGGGAGCAGCAAGACAAGCTCAGGGAGCAGGTGGTCAAGTTCTTGCAGTGTGTGGAAGAGCTGGAACTCTACTGTGGCATGTGTGGAGAGTCAATTGGCGAGAAGAACCAGCCACTGCAGGCATTGCCCTGTTCTCACATTTTTCACCTCAAGTAGGTGCATGTCCTGTATTTATCCTCTTTCTAAAATGAGAAACCAATTTAACAAAGTTGAATACAGCAGTACCTTGTTTCTCGACCACCTCGGAGCGTTCTCATCGTTTGCTTGGTACTCTGCACACTTGTTTGAGTCGAACCACACGACTCAAATATCTCCACTGTGTTTATTGTTTTTATTTATTTTGACTTATTCGTAAAGCAAAAGTTCCCATGCGTCCTAAAATAGTTAGTAATGACAGTCAACTAAAAGGAAAGCAGGAACTTTCAGGCTGACCAGTTATCCTTAATACTAGTAAGTAAGTCTTTTACTTTTCAATTTGAACCTATTACTTACTAAATGAAATGAGATTTTTAGATACTTTATTATAAAACATGCTTTGTGTCAATGATTTTGACCAACTGTAGCTTAATGTGTAAAAGGTTCATCTATGATACAGTATAGACTATATATAATATATAGTAAACTCTTCGGTTCATGAAAATGTAACATATGATGGATTTGTTTGAACATTGACAGTGTGGACTTTCTGGGGTCTGGAACAAATTTATTCCATTTACATTATTCTTTATGGGAAAGATTGCTCTGTACTCATCATTTTTAGTACTTGAAAAGCTTTCTGGAACAAATTAACAGTGAGAACCGAGGTACCACTGTACATAATTTATTTTTCTTTATTCATCATATGTATGCATTAAGAAAATATACACTTAGATTCAAAACTTGCTCTTAATTTCTGCAGCTTCATTTTCTCTATTTTGATGTCTCTGTACCCGAAATGTTCTGCAAAGTCTGCAGGGAATATTACAACTAGGCAGATAAATCTGGCTCTTGTTCTGTTATAACTACAACTTAAACAGCTTAAGTGTCTTCATTTCTCTCCGCCACATCGCGTTTATAGCAGCAAAAAAGCCATTGCAACTGGACTTGTGCTTAAGACAGATGAACAGTGAAACTGATTTCAAGGCGACCAAGTTAGTCACAACATCACAATTTTCAGAGCGAAAGATCTTTTACAGACTATCCATTATACATACAATTATCCTTATACATGAAAATGATAACATTAACGTGAATGAATCTATAATTAAATACAGTTAAACATTTAAGAATTTAGAGGTAGGAACTTGAGTAGTTTATTTATTTAACCTCACCTAAACATGTTAGCTTATTTGAGATTATTTATATTTTTTTAATCCCTTAAAATACAAAGATTTGTTTGGGACAGTAGCAATTTGGTTAGGGATAGTGAACTTTCTGGTTGCTTGCCTAAATGGGCAAATTGGAAAAAACTAAATATTGCAGCCAGTTTTGTATGAGTTACAATGTTTAAAATAAATCCTAGTTGAGTTTGGAAGCAAAAGACTTGTAAGTTTGAGAACCACTGACATAGACCATCAACAATCAAGTAACCTCTTGTGACCACTGTTTGTCGGAGCAATATTTCCAATAAATACAAAAATCAGTTTCTTTTAGTCTAGTCACTAGAGATACAGTATTATATAAACCAGGATTGACTTCTAATAATTTCAGTGAGGTATGCTCGCTGTCTCTCGGGTATGTGTGTGTTGTGAGACTGTGGCGACACAGATGAACCCTTTGTGGACCAAGTGACATTTATCCCATTACATAGATGCCAAATGCGATTGAAACAACCTACGAAAAAGTTAAATGAAAGGGTTAAAGTGAAATGTTGCAGGAAAAGAAATGTCTCTAGTGTTTCTTTCCTAGCCCCTTCAGGACCGTAGGTTGTTTCAATCACATTTGGCATTCATTTAAAAAATGTGTCAAATATTTTTTGTCAAATATGTCCCTTTGCCCTCAAAGGGTTAAGGTACAGGACTGTCAAATCCCACCCTCTGATATTTCTCTGCCACAAACTTCCATTGCTTGGTATTCGAGCAAGGCTCTTAACCCCAAATGATTGGTTTGTAAGATAGTATCAGTCCTGGGTGCCCCTGAATAAGAGTGTCTGTTAAGTGATTAAAATTGTCCATCAGAATGCACAAGTTCTGGATGCCACCTTATACTACTAATGTGAGTTTTACAAAATTCTAACATGTTAAATACAATGATCTAAGATAAATATCAACAACAATTTAGGTAATCTGTGGAGAAGCAAGAAAGATTTATGTAAAAACAACCAAGTTTTGTTTGTAAACCACTTGTACTGGGACACACACAGAAGCTAGAGGGGCACTGCTATAGCCCTCTGTTAGATAATCAGTCACAGGGGCAGAACTCTGCATAAAAATTAAGCCTATTTAACACTAAAGTGAGCATTACTCATAGATAAGAAATGGATGGTTATGGTTATTATATGTGGCTAACCAAAACATAAAGGTAAGATGTATCATGATCTTGTCTGCAGAATGGTTGACTTTCTTTTAAATATTTGCGGATTTGTCAATTACTCCATACAAAAAACTAAAAGAAACTGGCTCTGTCTGACAGCATTAGCTGCTCAAGCTTTTGGAGAGATGCTGAGGCATTATGGGAAATGTATTGCCTATAGTGAAAGAGCATGACGTTCTATACTTCTACTGTAATGTAGGATAAAAATTACTAGCATGGTTTTAGTGGGGCACGGCAAAATTTTACTGGAGCACATGATGATGCACCTGAAAACAACAGATTGTGAATTGTTTGTATAAATAGCTCCTTCTTGTTGATTTGGGGCCATGCACTTTTGGGATAGGAGCTATGTTGTATGTCTTCCACCAAAATTGTTGTTGTTCCTTTTAATACAGTTCCAAAACTAAGAACAAAACAAAGGCAAATCTCTGTCATTTTTAAAGCCATTCTACACAGTTGAAGGTATAACGGATACATTTTTCTTTATACAGGTGCCTACAGACAAACGGGACCCAAGGATGCCCAAAATGTCGCCGTTCTTCCATGAAGCCAGGTTTTGTATGATGCGATTGTGAAGCTCTACTTTGGAGTAAACAACCTATAAAAGTGACTCCACTTGAGGTAGAGACAGCAATGCACTCTACCAGGAGACACAATTGAGAAGATGTGTTCAATTCCATTCTGTTCATATCACCTGGAATTTCAAGATGAAACACAGAGGGAAGAGCACCAACGATGGTTTGTGCTGAGACATTAGAGAACGGCGACTAGCACTGATTCAGAAAAAAGTGTCTGTGCCACACTGGGATACGGTGATGGATAAAAGGAATGGTTGATATAAATATGCTATAACCTAGCCAGTGTTCACTGGCTTTTATGGACTTTAATTCAGGTAGAAGTTAAAGCTTTAGGGCATACCTCTTTTTGCCCTCTGTAAATGTAATTTATTTCATTTATCATACTGCATTATTGTTTTAATCTATTTTAGTAATACTAACTAGAAATCTGTATATCCCATCTGCTGACTGTAGCTTTAAAATTGTTATTCTTGAGGATGTACAGATCTATAAATAATTTGCTTATGGCAGAGTGATTGCACAGACTGCTTATGCTTTAATGTCACTGCCCATCTATGTGATCCCAAACAGTGCATATTTTGTATATTTCATACTTTAACACAATCGATGAATTCAGCGTGTAATACCTAACATTTCATAAAATGCATCTGATCACAAAGCTTAATGTTTGGGATCACTTTGGAATAGTGTTTATGTTTCCCACATTTTAGTATTATAATAACTGCACCACAGAAATAAACTCATTGTAGTGTTTACCTTAATAACACATATGGAATGAAAGTTTAATAATTTTAAATATTATAGCAATTATAATAGTATATACAGTGGGGATCAAAAGTCTGAGTCTAATGAAAATATTTATATGCTGTTTTTTTCTCTGATGTATATTGTTTTTATTACAAAGCATATAATCAGTATAATAATGCGACTGAAATGTTGGATCAGATTTGATTAGTATTTTCAGAATTTATTAGTATTTGGTATGTTCCTCCTTGCGCAGTGTACTTCAGCATAAATTCAAGTTTCCAGAATATTCTGAGGAGGCTCTTGTGATGGTACTGAAGTATGTCCCCAAATGTCCCCCAAAGGCTTGATGGGGTATACTTCAGGTGTCTATGGAGGACAGTCCAATACACTCTGCACTCCCTGATGTTCTTTGATCTTCAAGTAGTAGTTTGGGGTGTTTTGGGTCAAAGAGCCAAACAAGTAGCCTTAGACTTTTGGTCCCCAACATAAGTTAGTATACACACACTGGGTTGGTAATAATTTTGTCCAATCTACAGTAAAATTTAAAAGTTACTTAAATGGGATAGAACAATACAAAATATTTAGCTTTTTATTTATTATTGAGAAAGTTGGTTTTGGAACACATGCTACAACTTTATTCCTGGGTTGTCAGATATGTTGCTTTCCAGTGGAATTGGTCTGCCTATTCTCATAGCTACAGTGATGCCTGAAAGTTTGAACGCTTTAGAATATTCTATTATTTCTGCATACACAACATCATCCCACAACATCATCACATTTTTTAAGAGTAGATAAAGAAAATCAAATATAAATATAAAACTGGAAAAGGATGGAAAGTAGCAAAAGTACATGGTTAATTTGAAGCTGAATGTAGTCAGGTGATTACAATCAACTGGATGTCAATTAGGTGCAATTAGGTGTGCATTCAACAATCTATTAAAGACTGACCTTCACAACACCACAACCTTTGTGGAAGTGTTTCATGTTATGAAGAAATTTTCTGAAGACCTCTGAAAAAAGAGTTGTTGATATTCATCAGGCAACAACGATCACTACAAAAGCAAGGCGTGTAATAATCAGCAAAATCAGCATTTCTAAGCTTTTAAAGTCATCTCTCACATTGGGTCACTGGACATCTCTCTGAAATTAATCTGAAGAGAGTGTCCAGAAGCACCTAAGTACTTCACAATTGAATTGACAAGTCAAAGTTAATCTTAATTCAATAAAATAATGTGGAATCACATGAAAGATACAGTAGACGTGAGAAAACCCACCAGCATCCCAGAATGAAACTGTTCTCGATGAAGAAGTGGACTAAAATCCATCCAAGCTGCTGGGAAGGACTGAATAGCAGTTTCTGAAAATGTTTAATTACAGTTATTGATGCACAAGGGTCTAACCAGATACTCAAATCAATAGGTTCATATAACAAGTACATTATATTTTCGAATTTGTTTAATCGGGATCCGTTTTTCTACTTTTAGAAAAAGTAATTTATAAAAATCTGTCAATGTTTATGCATACATATAGACAATTCTAAAGGGTTTCCAAACTTTCAGGCACCACTGTAAACTTTATTTCTTGATTTATATACAAATCAAGCCTTGCTGCCCTGTGCAAAATACACTCATTTTAACATATGGAAGTTAATTCAATGATTGAATGTCCGGTGTAACAGCACATTTAGTTCTGTTTCTTTCTTTGTATGAGCTCAAGTAATTTGGCCTGCATCCTTCTTTAAAAGGGTTCTCAAATGTATTCAGAACATGTCATGATATTTATGCATTTAAATTAATACTTGTTGGAAAACATTTTGGACACTATTCAGTATTTGATACCCAGTATTTTTACCCTCTTCTATATGCATATACTGTATGTGTGTACAAATGTTTGTGCCCCTTGATCAAATTACGTTTGTTGATTTTCTAAATGAACCGATTTAACCTTTGCAGAGAATAATCTTAAATATGACTTAATTAAGCACTGATGTAATTGCCTTAAATAATAAAAAAATCATGTTTAATTAAACATGCAGGCATATGTCATATTTAGGTTTGCTCTCTGAAGTGGTTGTAAAATTCATTAATAGAGCATCTGCTATTATAAGCACGCTGACCCTTATTTAGGAGCTACATGGGAGCAATTTATGACATGCTGCTTGTATGTGTTTGTTTTTGACTTGCTTATTAATTAAACTGTATTTTCTAAATTAATATAACTGTCCAGTTGTATAGACAATTGGATGATGCACAGTGTAGCATTCATTTATTTTGGCAACTCGCAGTCCATAACTACCTCTTTCCATTTACAGCAGAAGCATGGTTGCATAAGATGAAAGCTCTGAAAATGTAACTACACTGCTCACCAAAAATAAAGGATATTTCTTTATGGGATATTTAACCTCGCAATATTCCCTAATTTTTGTGAGTAGTATAGAATACAGTGGATGTTTGAAAATATCTAACAATTAGCCATTTTCTAGTGAAATTTAATAAAATGATCTGTGCAACCTTTGCTGGCAGTCTCTTTTCCTTAATTCTACACAATGATTTTAATTTATATATAATTTATGTTTTACACTAGACAATTTCCTGTCATTTCCTGGTTTAGGTCAAAATCAGTAATCCATACTGCAGCAAAATAATGTCCCAAAATACACTACATGAATAGCAAAGAAGTTCGAGCAGTGCTCATTGCCATGGACTTTCCTCCACAGTCAGTTGACCTAAACCCCACTGAGCATTTATGGAGACAACCGAGGACAGAGAAATTCAAGAGTTCAGTAACATCTTTCAATGCTCTTTGGAATATTGTGAAATCATGCAAAGATAACATGGATCCACAGCTTTAGGGCACATCACCATTACAGCTAAAGGGGGAACATACCAAATTTGTACAAAATTATTGTGGTTCCCAGCATCTGTGCATAGGTTGCACTAGAGATGATAAACTATGGTTCGTAACAACCAAACAATAAAATCAGTCATCATCGCAGATTGTGGCTCAATAAAATATCATAACCATCTAAAAGCACAGCTGTATTAATAAAAAACAAATGTTAACACGTATTTATTATCTGGAGTCGGGCAGAAGAAGTGACACAAGGAGAAAATATGCCTGGGAAATCATGAAAACTTAGCACAGAAGGGATATTTACAATGACAAATTCTTTCAGCAGCTGGTTGCAGTCAGAGGATTTTCTTTATATTTGCATACCATACCAATCTTTTCTGATGGGGTTGTAAAACAGTGCAAAGTGCATATACTTAAGTAATAGACCATTAGAGAAATCTAACCATAAAACCTGGCTCCAGTTAAATGTCAAGTTGTATCCATATCCAAACAATTACATCTGTCGTAAATAAGGTAATTACTAACTGTAATTTGTTACCATCCTTGGCAAATTCAGCTATGATCCTTGCAGAAATATTAGCCTCTTTTTAATGGAGTGTATATTGATATTTTCAAACTGATGTTGCATATGATCATGATCACATCATATATTCTAATGAAGCAAGACATAACAGAACATACAGAGCTACAGAGTTCCAAAACAAAGTAACAGTTTTTAATGTAATTAGATAAAGTAAATTAAATGTAATAACGTAAAAAATAAGTGAAGAAAAACATGTATTTAATGTGCTGATAAAAATGGCTTGTGTTTGCAATATTTGTGAGAATATTTTGTGAAATTATTTCTGTTATGACTAATTATAAATTCAAAATAAAGCAAAATCTTTTGAATTCAGGAGGGAATCTGTGATCTCTGCATTCAGTCTTGTTAATGTGAAGTCTATAGTACACCAGAGGAAGAACAGAAACGTTGTGTGTTTTCTGTAAAGGCATGTGTTAGTATTATAGGAATAAACTGAATCATTGATGTATGCTGGACTAGCACTGGCACAAATCGGTGCTCACCTACAAGGCTCAACTATGATGCAGCGGTTGGCTTTGAGTAGCTTGTAAGGTACACACTTGACCCATTTTTGCTTAATGTGGAACCGGCCATGCAAATAGGATTGAAAATGTAACTGTAAAATGTAACACTAAGCAAAACATAGGCCAATTTTCAATTTGTAGTTTTTCGCTAATTAAATTTAAGTGCTCATGGAGTACAGTAGCATAAACATTTCAAGAATATGACCTGTATATCAAATCGCCAATTTATTTGAATCACACAGTAATAAATTAAGCTTTATATAATAAGATATGCTCAAGGCTCTTTATCCTTTGATTTGGATTTCCTTTGGGATGCCATGTCTTTCAGTTTAGAGTCTAGTTTTCTTTGAAGGTGGGCTTTTTTATTCGGGTCCATGGTTTTATCTTTGTGCCCACTGCCAGCGTACAGCACTCCCTCTTTGCTTATTCTCATGCGTGCCTGAGCTTTGGCTTTGTCTCCACATCCATGGACCTATAAAAGAGCATATTAATAAGAGCATGAACTCCAGCGCTAACATGTCCAATATGAAAGGTTTTTTTGGTCATATGAGTTAGTACTTATCGAGGTTAGGCAGTTGTTATGATGCTGAAGCATGTGTTACCTCAGGTATGTGGTGACTCAGGCAGTACTGTCTGTTACAATGGATGCACAGCTGTCCCAGTGTCAGCACACTTGCTTTACACTTCACAAAGCCACACACTCTCTCCGCTTTCATCACAGCATCAATAAGTTTGTCAAAATCATCGTCTGCTGTAGCACCTGCAGCTATATCCATAGCCCCTGCTTTCATCTTCCCCTTTCCTAAAAGGCAAAGACATAATGACATGATGCTAAATACTGATCTTTCCATATGTTTAATTATTAAGCCAGGACATGCAGTGCTGTACCTTTATCCTTCTTTCTGGATTGGCCTTTGTCATGTTTCAGATCCACCTCCAGTCTTTGGTGTTGAGATTTTTCTTCCCTCTTTTCTTTCTCCCGTCGCATACGCTCCAAATGCAAGCTTTTCAAATCGACAGCAGGCTTTGCTGGTTGCCTGCTCGGTTCATTCTCATGCAGGTCCCCAGGAGGCTGAATTTCTACCTTCGTGGACTCTGGTTTCTCTGCAGGTTTCTCCCCTAGCCTTGTCAATGGTTTGGAAACTGTGATATGGCGCTGTTTCCCTGCCCCCTGGCTCACATGCTTCAGTCCCAGCTCTTCTGAAAGTTCGTGGACCAACAAGCGGGAGTGAGAGCTCAAAGACGATGGAAACCTGAACTCTTCCTGGTTCTGGTCATTCAAAAAGCTAAGCAACTGCTGCCGTATCTCTTCTTTCTTACTCTCAGTTTCTGTTGAATCATGTGCTTTCAGTTCTGACCTTAGATCACTAGTGAGGTGGTGACCATTGGTTTTTGACTGACTTGCTCCTTTGTCTTTGTTCTCAAAGTATGTCTTATGCTTAGACTCTGCTTTCTTGCCTTGCTGGCTTCTTGCTTTTGGTTTGGTGGCAGATGACTCTTTGACGTTATTCTTTTCCCGATTGAAATCACGACTGTAATTTTCAGGCACCAGGTCATCAAGATACTCAAAGGCAGTTCGAACTTCCCCATGCTCAGACATGTGGTCAACCAAAGATCTGAGAAACTCATGGTTTCGAACAGTTTGGGAATCACATACCACCATGAGTTGGCGCCTGGCACGTGTTACAGCCACGTTGATCCTCCTGTCCTCTGCAAGAAACCCAACCTCTCCTGCAAAGTCAAAGTTGTGCAGTCAAATGATGTGATAATTGTGTTAATTAGGAATAACTGGCATTGGCCCTTCTGTCATTCTTGCTATGTAATACTAGCATGTACTGTATGAAATCTCACCTTTTCTATTAGATCTAACCAGGGAGAGCAGCACAGCCTCCTTCTCTCTTCCCTGAAATCCATCTACAGACTTAATCTCCAGCTCAGGGTGCTCATTTGAGAGCTTTTTTCTCAAAAGATCAACCTACACCAGATAAAGTAATAAGTGAATTAGTCTTAATGTGAAAGAGTACAGGTGTGGCCACAAGTTAAGAATGAAACAAACTTAGATTTTCACAAGGTTTGCTCTATTAAGCTTTTGTCAGATGTATATGGTATAATGAAATACAGTTATATAGTACAATTGCTTCTAAATTGTATGGATAAGTTGCTCTTGGATGAGGTTTTCCTATTCATGGCAGTGTTCTTAGGCCAGATTTATAAGCAAGCCCACTCCCCTGTATGAAAAGCAACCCCAGACATGAATGGTCTCCGGATGTTTCACTTTTGTCATGACACAGCACTCATGGTAGTGCTCACCTTTTCTTTTCTAGACAATAGTTTTTCCTGGCGTCTGAAAGGGGCTTAATCAGATAAAATAACCTTACCCAAGTCCAATGCAGTCCATTCCTTGGAAATGGTTAATAGAATAAAATTTAAAAGCACCACTACCCTTTTAAAGCAACCAGTCTGCTCTTCGAATCAGAATGAAAGACTGATATCAGTGGTCTTATCCTCGGTACACTTTTCTCCTGATCTTATGAGATCGCCACTGAAACTATGTTAGCTGGGCATTTTGTAGGGCTGAAATGCAGTGGCAGGAATGCAGTAATTCTTGCGATAAGCAAATGACTTTGCAATTAATTGTAATTCCTCTGCTCACTCTTCACAATCTAAAGTTAATACATCAATTGACATCATAAAAACAGATGCAGCAAACTTTGTAAAAACGAAATTTGTGCCATATTCAAATCCTTTGGCAACTGCTGTACATATCAAAGGACGAGAAGGTTTTTCAACACAACCACAAACATGGAACATCTTAAAAAATATAATCTACCTGTAGGTTATAAGGTGCAATAACTGCAATGTCCTTGTCCTGCAATCCAGCCTCAGTCAGAGCTTTTATGTGAAGTGACACTATGTTGACTTCACCTATATTATCACATTGTGAATAGATGAGTAAATGAGCAGATCATAGTTTGTAGCTTATGATTTTGGATGATGTGAACAATATTCAGAATTACTCAATAAACTATGACAGACCAGAATTAACAGATTGTACACCTCACATTTACCTTCATTGCCTTTTGATTGCTCATCTGTGTCCTCCATTTCATTAAGACCCGATCCAGCTGTGTCAATGAGCAGCAGAGGCATGCCTGTCTCTTCTATATCAGCCACACCTGGTAGGTCTCTGAAAAACACATGAAACCATGTGTAAACAATACACTGCCATGCCAGCATATCTAAAGGCTCTGTTTGCTTTACAAACCTTAACAAATGTTTCTCCACTGAGGGATGTGCAATCAGTTTCTCTTGGTACATCTGCTCTGAAGCCCACTGCATGATGGCACTGTTCATACGGTACTGAGTAGTCAACATCCGAACTACTGAGTCTCCATACTTCTGAATCAACCTCTCCATCAGACTCACAGAGAGACCTTTAGCTGCAGCGCTGTTTAACAGAGAAAAGACAGCAGAGAATGTAATAATTCTGATTAATGTTCTATTCCACTAAAAATATGACTATAATGAAACTGTATCATACTATTAGGCAACTTCAAAGGGGGCTTTCAAAACATCTTTATAATTGCACAGTCAAAATAAGTAAAGGGATAGTGTCTCCGCATACTTCTGAGATTTAATTATTGGTGGCAGCTGTTTGTAGTCCCCAGCGAGGATACACTTGCGTGCTTTGAGCAGCGCAATCCAACAGCTGCTCTCCAGAGCCTGAGCACATTCATCTATCACCACCAGGTCAAAATAATCACTGGGCAAATGCTTCAAGGGACCATCGTTACTTGCTCCTGCAAAGAAAAAAATGTTACTTAAGAGCAATCTTAGTAAAAGAGACACAAATATTTTTCTTTTTTGTGTGTCTTTCATTTCATGAAAAGGGTGCCATTTCCACTTTTTGTATTTTACCATTTAAAACACACATTATTTTTATAAACAAACTTGTCCACCTAAGGGATCGCATATGTGCACTTATTGTACTCTTTATTAGGTATACCTGTCAATGCAAAAATCTAATCATCTAATCGCAGGGCAGAAACTCAATTTATTATGTAGACACAGTCAAGACAACCTGCTAAAATTAACACCGAGCTTTAGAATGGAGAAGAAATGTGATTTAAGTGACTTTGAGCATGGTGGATGGCGGCAGAATGGCTTGATCTGAGTATTTTAGTAATTCCGAATATTGTTGAAGCCAGCCGTCAGAGGAGAATGGCTAGACTGGTTAGAGCTGACATGAAGGCAACAGCAACTTAAATGACCACTCATTAAAACCAAGATATGCAAAATAACATATCTGAAAGTACAACACATCAAACCTTGAAGCAGATAGGCTACTGCAGCAGAAGACCACACTGGTTACCACAACTGTCAGCTAAAGACAAGCAACTGAGCAACAGTTTGCGCAAGTACACCAAAATTGGAAAACAGAGAATGTGAAAAATGTTAATTGGTCGGACAAAACAAAAACTAGAAAGAGAAAGTTTGTAAAGGAACGTTAATTTGGCTTGTCAAAGTGAAATAATAATTGTTCTGAAGTTGCCATGTGGTTGCTAGGTTGTTGCTAAAGCATTGATAGATGGTTCATATGGTATCTCAGGGGGCTGCTAGGGTGTTGCTAGTTTAGTTTTTGTGGTTTATATGGTGTTGCTAAGGTGTTGAAAATGGGTGATATGTTATAAAAACTGGTTGCTGTAGTTGTTGGTAAGATATACATATATATTTATGGCTATTTCTCTTTCAGCTTAACAGGCATTTATGTTTAAGGTTTATCTAGGTAATTATCCGTGATTAATACTTGATAAGTCTGTCATTCTGAAATTTTTGGCCAGTCAATGTTTTACCACACCAAAATCCTAATCCGCTTGTTAAAAGAATACAGTCCAAGAATAAACCAAACAAATCCTCATCTAATACCTGGAGTGGACTTTCACAAAAAAACAGATCAAGATTTTTTGTTGGGTAAGGCATGTAGACTAGGAAAAGTGGATTTGCATAAGAGCTGATTTGGATGGTTTTAAAAAATGGATTAGGATAGTTAATTTAAAACATTTCATAACCACGTAGCAACAGCCTAGAATCCACTTGCGATTACCAAATAGTCATAAATATTGGGACAACCAAATGATGTTAATCCATAAATACTTGGGCCCTTCGTGACCCATAGCCAGATGAAACCTTATCTACTGTAAACAATAAATATATGGGCGACTTGTGAAACTTGGCTATACATATTTTGAAAGCTAAAAGACAAACAGTTTTAAACATCTGCATATATGAATGTCTCCAATTGAAATATTTGACAAACACCTTAGCACCCATGTAGCATTCTAACATTCACTTAGCATCTTCTTAGCAATTTTAGGCTGGCTTTGTTGGGCCAAATTTTAAAAGGCCAATAACGTGCTTATGCTTTTCTAAGGAGCCACCAAAATACTTACTTAGTTAATCGTTTGTAAGTTACATCATTTGCAAGTTTCATAATATTGTACACTCCATCACTTTCCAAGTTGAGGCCATCATGGTTATCAAAAGCAACCGTTATCGTGGTCTGTGTCACACGGGTGACCACATCTGAACAAAGCTCATCAGGTTGGCTGCATCCTTCAGATTCATAAAGACCTACAATGTAACCTGGAATGGTTTTCAAGTGAATGGACAACATAGCTGTCGTAAAAAAATTGTTTAAACAGCAAATTTTTTCCCATAGGACATTTTCAAAGAATGTTTGTGAGTGTTGACCGTCAAATTTCAAATGTCACTTTGTAACCCACACCAAACAGCAATGCATGCCCCCTTCTCTCTGTTCCAGTTAAAACAGTGTTAGTAATCTTGTGTTAGTAATTCCAGTTAACGATGGAATTACCATATAGCCTGTTACAGATAATATTGCAGATTACACCAAAATGATCTTTGACCATAAATATCTGGACAGTTGGACCCTAACTATGTAGACATCTAAATGGCCTTTAATTATAAACTTAGCTGTAAATATCTTAACAGCTAAATAAACATTAAATCTAAAAATCTGGAATACAAATAAACTGCTATATACATATATACTGGTGAATGCCTTTTAAAAAGTTCTATAAAACATGGATATTTACATATTGTACCAAACACCTTAGCAACCACATAGGAAATGTCTAGCAACCACTAAGCCGCCATGTAGCAGCTTCTTTCCCAAGCATATGACTACATATTTTATATATATTGCTCACAAAAATTAGGGGATGTTTTAATATATCCAAAATATCCAAATGGGAAATATCCCATAACGCAATATTCCCTAATTTTTATTTAAAATATACTTTATATATCATAGCGTAGCATAACTTAAATATGTTACAACACTTACAGTAAGCTACAGTTGGGCAAAAACATTGGCACAAAGCTAACAGTAGAATAAAGTGTTGAAGATTTTTGTATTGAATAATCTCTTGTGTTTGAAAAGCAAAATGGTTCTTGCCATGATCACGGCATTTCCTCAATCCATTTCCCAGGGCTCATCACTTCCACCACTTGCCTCTGTATTTCACTCACTCCTGATTTCCTCATTTAGGGTGTATTGTAATGCAAATCAATGCGGTAAAAATTCAGAATATTGTTTCTGATGATTGTGTATTTATGTATATGTGTATTTATGATATCCTTTGTAAAATCGCAATATTGTAAAGCGGACCATCATTAAAAGTGGAGTACCTACACACACTCAGACTTACAGTAATGAGAAGCTACTCACCAGTGTTTGTTGCCAGAATGACACTGGCCCTTGTCAGGATTTGCGTGATTGCCATTTCTTCTCTGGATTTCAGTTCCTTTCGCAGTTCCCCTATTTCTTGCCTTAGGCCGCTTCTCTGTCCTTTATTATGCACCTTCTTTATCTGACTCTGCAACCACATAAGCAGTTATCTAATGCATTTATAATTTGATGTAAGATATAAATTCAGCTACAAGAGTATCTTACAAAGGCTTTATCGATGTCTTTACGAACATCAGTGATGATATTGGTGTTGTCACTCTGTGCAAGCATTGCATCCAGTGAATGCTTCTGGATGGACTCAAGCAGACGGGCTGGATGTCCCAATCGCAGTACCTTAGCCTTGCTTCTAGCCAGACGCTCGACCAAATTATCCACTGCCACATTGGATGGTGCACAGCACAGCACCTACAGGGAGTGGAAACATTAAATGTGTTCCATATTAAAATACTTAAACTGTTTACCGGGCTTTATTCTATCATGTGTAAGATAATGAAGGACAAAAACCTAGAATTCAATTTGAATGGCGGTAATGAAAGGCCAACTGCAGGCTGTACCTTCTGGCCTTGTTTGACTGCCTGTAGGACAATTTCAGACACCGTTGTGGTCTTTCCAGTCCCTGGTGGCCCATGTATGATCGCGACATCTTTCTGGCACAGTGCAAATGACACAGCCTCTTTCTGAGAACTGTCTAACGCATCATTGATCCACTGTAATGCATCTGTACATGTCAGTCAAAAGGATTGTGTAAACATCAAAATATTCTTAAAAATTGCTTTCCCATAAACATTGTTAAACCTTAACAGAGGCCATAATTAACACATACTTTGCTGTGACAGTGTTCCAGGCTCTGAGTATCCAAAAAGTACACTTATTAGATGGGCAGCAGGACCATTTCCGTACCCATTCAAAGAGTTCAAAGCACTGTAAATGGTACAAAGTATTACTTGTCACCTTTATAATTAATTCACTAAAAATGGCTGGTATGATTATCTATAGTTATATATTCATTTATTCACTATTTACTATTTTAACATTCACATTAAAGCACAGCTATTGTTGTACTGGATAAACTGTAATATCAGAACAAATAATATTAGGAAAATAGAGAAACTTAACAAAAATCACCCTGACAAACCAGGAGCCACCTACTTACTTAGTTAATCGTTTGTAAGTCACATCATTTGCAAGCTTCATAATATTGTACACTCCATCACTTTCCAAGTTGAGGCCATCATGGTTATCAAAAGCAACCGTTATCGTGGTCTGTGTCACACGGGTGACCACACCTGAACAAAGCTGATCAGGTTGACTGCATCCTTCAGATTCATAAAGACCTACAATGTCACCTGGAATGCAAAAGAAAAATTAGAAAACTAGAATCATGCTAATTTATACACAGTGGAACTGAACTAAATTGTATAGCTAACACTCTTCCACGCACATTATACAGTGCCGGTTATACTGTACATTTTATATACATTACTGTGCAATATTCTTAGGCATGTATTTTTCATAGAATTTTAATTCTGCTTATTTGTTATTTAAGTTTTAGTGATCGTTGTACTTTGTAAAGCACTGTTCATTCACTTTATACTTTCTTACAGACAATGGCCTTATTGTTCTACCTTGTAGATGTAAAGTCAGAGAGAGCAGCTCATCTCATTTTTGCACAGTTTGTGTTAGTCTAATCCTTCCTCAGTACTCATAGGATACTGCATACAGGATACTGGTGGCTGGATATTATTGGCTGGTGAAGTATTCAGTCCAGGAATGAAACTGAGGTCGTTTAAAACTCCAGCATCACTGCTGTGCCTGATACACTTGTATCAGTGAAACACACCACCAACACATCAGTGTCACTGCAATGTGGAGAATGATCCTCCACCCAAATAGTACCTAATCTGTGCTGCTAACCATTAGAGAACAGAGTAAAAGGGATTAACAATGTGTGTAAATAAACAGAACTACAAAGTGCAGTAACCACTCAAATCTATATAAAGAACAGGCAACAATATAAAATTAATTAAGACTTCAGGAAAAGTCGAATGAGGTCAATACATGGTGGAACATTGTGTTATGTGAGCTGTAACGTACACTTCTCACAAAAATTAGGGGATATTTTATTGGTTTATTAAATTGCTCATTTTTGTAGCAGTATATTTTGGCATGTATCTGAACCTCTAAGATTAGCGGTTACCTTGAAGTCAAGGATCAAGTGTTTTCAATCAAGGAGGATTCATCAAGCATTATTGTCAATCAGGCATTATTGGGAACCTGGTTGTATTCAAAAATCTATCAAAGTTTAATATTCACAAAACATGTTTGTGGACGTGAATAAAGGCACAACTTTTCTGCGGAGCTCGAAAAAAAAAAAGAGATGTTGATACTCATAAGGCTGGCAAAGGTTACACAATCATCTCTAAAGAGTCTGGACTCCACCAATTTACAGTCAGATTCCCCTGGAGTTTTACATTTAATCCCCAGTGTTTACAAGTGGAGAAAAGTCAAGACATTTATTTCATCCCAATTTCCTCAAAGAATAAATGACAGGGTATCATATTTTGTGTCATTTGATTACTTGGATTTTCTGTAAGTACTTGTACTGATGCCTGTGAAAATTATCATATGAATGCAGAAATGTTAAAAATTCAAAAGGGTTTGCAAACTTTCAAGCACAAGTGTACGCAACTGATAAGCACTTGTGTTTTAGACTGAATTTTCAGATTTTTATTTGTTCAAACTAGTGCTTCAGATATTGGGTTAGAATATTCAATATCCCATTACAAAAGGTTACTTTTGTTACTTGATGATTCTGACCTTACATTTACCTTGCAATAGAAAAGATTCTGTTGGTGGCATTGACTGCCTCCATTTTAAAAGGCTGGTTTGAGTCTAATATAAATCTGGCATCTATTTGGAATTCTTATATTTTAGACATTTTAATTCTTGAGCATGACACATTAAGGTACCACAAAGCCATGCCATGAACAATTAATAACTGGTCAGCCACTATATTGTTTTTTTCTTTGAACATTTGATGTTATGATTGGTAGCCTATGTATGTGTTAGCAATGTATCTTTACCAGCAATGTACCAGCAATGTATGTATACCCCATCAAAAATGTATGTGTATGTATATGTAGGTATGTACTGTTTGTTTTTCTTTGTTTGCTGTCTTTTTAA
>JAUZSU010043331.1:0-10041 GCA_034780255.1 Parotocinclus maculicauda | reverse complement strand
ATGTGCTAAAACAAACGCGGCGCTAGCTAGGTAGGTCCCTCCAGGCCTCCAGTGCTTCTGGGAGTGGAAGTGACTGAGAAACCTATTAAGTCTTCAGAGACAGAAGACTTCTTACCGTCTCCTGTTCCCTCAGGCCCCGAAGTTTAAGAGCTTGAGGAAGCTCTGGGTTTAAGAGGAACGATTCAACAAGCCGACTGCAGATCACGTCGCATACCAATTCACCTTCACTCCTCCTTTTTTCCCGTGCACTCGGCATGTGGTTCGCAGTCCTCTCCCTCCTGTCCGTTTGGAATTTGATTACAGCTGCTTATAACCACATGTAAAGAACACCCGAGACACCATGTTCCCCACTACCCGTCTGTCTCTGGGCTAAACCTAGCACAGCTGATTCATTGCACGGATGCCATGTTGGTGCCAATTGAAAGTGGCAGCAGAACCCACTGCTGAATCTTAATTACAGGAGCTGCTTGCGTGCTGGACCACATGGATTCTCTCGCTCAGAATACACCCCATTCACACAAAAGCTACATGCGGGGAATGTCAGCGTTCTGGCGTTTCTCGCATAAACAGCCGTCGGGTCGTGCCACAGCATCTCCACCGACTTAATGTCTGGACTTAATCATTTCAAAACTCATTTTCTTTTTACTGGTGTGTGTCAGCTCATTGTGATTTGGCTTCATACTTCTATTCAGCTTTAGGTGATGTAATTCTAGGCTGACAGTCTCCTTGAACAATCCCTCATTGATTTTAAATTTATTGGTAAGTGGAGGATTGCAAGCTGTCAAGCAGCAAAGCAGCTCAATACAAAATTCTCCCTCGCCATGCTTCACAGTTGGCTAAAGTGCTATTTAATCCAAATGTATTAGTTAACTTTTGCCGCAGAAGTGATGTAGAACTTTGTAACATCTTTTCCAAACTTGGTTTTCTACCTGATTAACATTTTTTATTTAATTTCTCATATTTACTAGAAAATGGTTTGGTGATGGGTTTAGGCTCCTGGATTACTAATATAAAAAAATTCAAATCTCAGCCCAGATAGGCTGCAACTGTTGGAATATGGAGCATGACCCTAAAATCAAACAGTTTGAGGGACGAGTTTGAGAGGAACTACCCCCAGCAAAGCTCCCTCAAGAGCTACATTTATTCCAGGGCCTTTTTTGGTTATCTTTCACACCGTCGAGTGCAATGAAGAATTGTACCTTCTCCATTGTTTCACTTTTTTCCCCCAGTTTTTATAAGATCTGTTATCGTTAACAAAGCACACAGGGGTCACTACGTCTGGACCCATCACCATACTCTTGCACCTGGACCAATCTCTGCATACTTAACATCAATCAGCGTTTCTGAGAAAGAAGTGGGGGCACCAAAACTTTGTGTATAACGTGTTAAGATCTACAATCATCCCAAAACCCAGCTGTGCAAACACAGGGCCTGGTTCTAAGAATTATGAAAGACTTTTTTCAATGTGAATGTTGTTTTAGTCTGTATGGATAATATAGAAAGAATATGATCCCATTTTACTCCCACTTTTTCCCTTGCCACTGTCACCATAGACGTGCTCAATTTGGGATTCTCCCTAGGTATTAGAAGATGATCTTTTAAAATGAAATTGTAAAACTGCTTTGACACAGTGCTCCGTCGTAAAAAGCACTATAGAAATAAATCTGACTTGAGTTATCCAGCTCAGGAACAGTCTGTAGGATTTTCAGATACACCTTGGACAGGGCACCAGTCCATTGTAAGATGCCATAAATGCCTTTAAACCCAGGTTCCCAGGAAGCCACCAGCTGGTTCTTACCAACAAGCCTTAAAGCTGTGCTAAGGAATCTGCTTAATGCTATAAATAGAACATCTGACTTTTTGGAGAAGACCCATGGGGTAAACAATGTGGATTACATTCAGTAACAGAATACATAAGTAATGGGTGTATGTATTAATCTGGCAGCTGGGTAAATATCCTGATTAGACGTCGCTGTCCTAAATACAGAGCTGAACTTCTTGTTTGGAAATATTCCTCAGAGCTTATGGCTGTCACAAGAAAAGAGCATCTACAAACGTACCAATGACAGGAGGAACACAAAGAATGCAGTGGATGTGAAACGTCTGAGGAATTCGGTGCATGTAGGAAAACTCGACTCACTCTTGAGAGTTGACTAGGTCAGAAGGTTTGATAATGCTTTATGGTAAGAACCACAGATCTGCAGATCAGAAAGACGCCTCCTTCGCTCAGGGTAAACGGATTTACACTGGTCAGAGAGCACAGAAAGATCAAACATGTGTAATGTCACATCTTCACAAGGGGATTTCACCTGGAGAGAGCCATAATGGAAAATCACATCAAGCCGAGCCCATTTCTTTACGAGCATAACTGTAGCATTATTATATTTAGTGACTACAGGGTACGATCGCAATCAGGAGAATACTGTCAGGAGAGATACATCAGAAGCACAAGAGATCATCATCAAGTGTTTCAGCATCTGTAATGTTTAACAGCCATACAAGGACCCTTAAGGACTCAATCTTGTTTTTTCGTCTCACCCAGCGGATGGGTTCCCAATTTGGGCCTGGATTTCCCTTTTAATTTGAGCTCAAATTTCTAATTCTGGTTGCTAATTCTACTGTGCAGAAATAATGCTAATGCAACACAAAGTTCGTATTGTGAGTTCAACTTAGCGCTTAATCGAATGCACTTTGGACTATCCGGGTTTAAAATAATCTCGGATTTAGACATACGTGATGAATTACGATGCGATGCACAAATGCTTGGTGGGAAAAGAAGCCTCCCTCTGTGCATACGGCTCTCCGTAATTACACAGCAGCTTTGCAGGCTTAGCTCAAGACACGAGTGTGTGCAGGCAAAAATCGCAAGAGCCCATTTTACACCTCACTAGCTTTCGATGAACTTATAAATCTTTGGTGCTGAGTCCCTGGCCGAGCAATGCCGAGTATTACCCCTTAAACTCTCAACAAAACGTTATATAAATTCATGAGGCTTTCTTCTCTCGGTGATTTGGATAACGAAGGTGTGCCGGAGGGGCCCGGCATCTAGGCTAAGAGGTCGCTGTTTAAATGGGCTTTTCCTCCTCAAAAGGTAAATGGATTGAATATGAATTAACACCAATACAGTATATTAATTAAGGCTCACACAATTCTGATAGCTCTGTAACTTGGGGTGTCGAAAAATCACAAATCCAGCTCTTATCAAACTTAAAGTTTAAAATATTGAGCCGTTGTAGAATATATCGTGAGGCGTAGGTCAAAAGTAACTCAAAAACCTTGAGGCAGATGGGCTACAGCTGCAGAAGACCACGTGGGCTGCCAGAGCTTAGAACAGATAGCTGAGGCTACAATTTACATGTGAGCTCAACAAAAAGTGGACAATAGCAGGTTGGAAAATTTGCCTGGTCTGATGAGTCTCGATTTTTGCTGTGACATTTAGATGGAAGGGTCAGAATTTAAAGTAAACATGAAGGTATGGGTCCATCCTGCCTTGGAGCGATGGTTCAGGTTGCTGGAGGTACTGAGCAGCACTTACTGTATATCTCACAGCCTACCCGACCCACTGAGCAAAGACACGTCCGAAAGACGTCGATATAACGTCTTTGCCAGATGTTCAAAAGGTCCACAGAAAAGCCACAATGAAAGTCTATGCAACGTCTTTTTAAAATGTCATTTAGACATCTTATAATGATGTTCAAATCATGTCAACAACATAGGCTTTAAAGAATGTATAGTTGATGGAGTCCAGAATCAATGTTTTTTAACGTCTTTTTAAAACATAGAATAGAAAAGCCCAATATAATAAACAATAGAACATTAATAAGATGAAATAAAATATTTCTACAGACGTCCAACGCGGGTCCTTGACAGACGTTTAGACAGAGAACCTATTTTGTACGTCCACCCCACGTGCAAGAGTGGGTCTGGACTGACCGGCGTGATACGGACATGATTTAAACGTCCTTTTGACGTCGTGGGTTTGCTGGGGAGTATTGTTGCTGACTGTGTGCATCCCTTTATGAGTACAGTGAAATCATCTCAAATTGGATTCTTGAACAGGACAACGAGTCAATCGGCATCCACAGTCCCGCAGATCTCACCAGATCACTGCACTGAACAAGCTTGAGCACCAACAAGGTTGAGAACCCCTGCAATAGAGCACCTTTAAAATGAACAAGGGTGTCCAAACGTTCACTCAGGACCGTATATTATGTTGTATTGATACTAATCTCTCATTGTAGACGTGTCTATTCAAGTCCAGCTGCAGACAAAACAATAGGTCTTCGTTCTTGCCCTCTATATGCGCTGATTACGTGTCATTGTCTTACAAAAACATCTTCTTGCCAAAAAATGTTCACAAAATCCACCGAATGAGGGAAATGATTGTAAAAGGTTGCCAGGTTGCCATTTCAGTACTGTCATGAAAACACGAAAGCATGAAGATTTGAAAATCAATTTCATAACTTTTCTAGCAAACAAGTTCTCTGAGAAAAATGGAGAAAACATGGCAGACATTTTAAGTCTGAAGGAACATCAATTTGATCTGGCACAGCTCATTAACGTGAACCAGCGAAGAGCGCGGAGCATGCGAGTCATAAACGAGATTTCCAAACAAGAGCCAGATGTGTCTTAATTCCTCCTGCCACTTATCGTTCAGTGAGGTCTGCTCACTATAGTCTGCATCTCAGAGGACCAGGCTGAAATTAAAAACCTGATTCCCAACCCAAGCTCTGATCAGGGGATTGATAGCTCAGATCACAAAGCAGCCAGATGTTAATGGAAACAGGAAACAGAACTTGGATTTGTACCAACATTCAAACACAACAAGGTCAATGAGTATGAACTCTGATATCTTTATGCTTATCTTTTATAAGATCTCGTTAGTTTCCAATTACTGAGGTCTACTGGCTACTGCTGCTCCTATTCTTACTCCAGTTACCCCAAGGACCATAAACTCCAACCTTGACAATTTAAGGTCTATAATTTCCCAATTCTAAATCCAATCCTAACAAACTTCCCGCCATCCCAAACAATGAATCTTCCAACATCCTGAAATTGTGGCTCCACTTCCTGCCACCACTATGGCTCTAACTTTTAATAAACTGATAATAATTTATAAACATATACAGTACTGTGCAAATGTCCTAGGCCACTATTTTGTCACTGCATAGTCCGTTTCCCATTGATCTGCATTCCACCTATGTGAGATTTAGCATATTTTAGGGTTTTCACCCTATTTCTTTTCTAAATTAGTGGTTTATTGTGTGCTTTCATCCCAAAAAGACCATTCCTGATCACACTTTGGACTGGGTCATCCTGATGAAGCTACCAGATGCTGCTACTGTTCAAGCATAAGAGGAGGTCACACTAAATGCTAACCAATGTAGCCTATAAAAGCTATTGTATTCTTATAAAGAAACCGAGAAACAATTATATATGACCATTATACCATTGCTAAATTAATGCTATATTTAATCTAATGGTGGCCTAAGACTTTTGCACAGTACTGTAGCCTTCCTCCCAATCCTGCTCTCCCAATAACCATAAACATATATTTTTGCTATCCAGTAACCCATAAGCAGTTACTCTTCCTTGCATGAACTTACGTTCCAACTCCTGTCGCCTTCAGAACTTCAAGCTTGTGCTCTTGCCATAAAAAGGTCTAAAAGATCCTAATACTACAAGATCAAACTAAGACGTGCAATATCGATCTCCTGCCACCACGAGGACCGCAATATTTAAGCTCCTGTTGCTGCCACCCTGAGACCCATAAGCTCCTGCTCCTGCAATCTGAAGGTCTATAAACACCTACTCCTGCCATCGATCCTGTAGCTCACAAGCTCCTACCACAAGCTGCCATCCTGGGGTTTATAAGCTACTGCTGCCATCCTGAGATACATAATATTAATCACCTGCCACCCAGAGGCCCACAGACTCCTACTTCTGCCAACTGAAGCTCTATTAGCTCCTGCTATGCCGAGAGCCACAAAATCTTCCAACTACAATGCCAATATATAATTAATTCTCAGTCTCTTTATTAGAATCAAACCAGAAAATACAGGAATTTAATAAACTGAGTTAAAAAGAACCGAAATATCAGGAGCTTCTGTTGGCTATGTATTTATTCAGAAGTATTTAGCCCTGACCTCCCCTTACACTTTAGCAATAGCAGCATCCAGCAGCTTCATTGGGATGCCAAGTTGACAATTCTACATTCTGAAAAAGCTTGATCAATTTGCTTAAATAATGTAAGTAACTGTCAATACTCGTATTGAACTCTAAATGTTTCCTAAAATACTACTAAAAATATAGCAAAATAAATGTATTCTAGTCATTAGCTTGGCTTTTTCTACTGTTGCCAGGTCTGTTAATTATTCTGGCCTATTCGCTTACTTTTGTAAAAACAAATCAAATATTTTTGAAGATCTTCTAGACACGCCCTGATTGTACTGAGTAGTACTGATGAATAAAGTGATTCTGAATCTACATAATACAACATTAGAGAGAGCTGTGCTATTAATCTTTTGTATAATAGTGGTTTTGTGGGTGACATGATGGGTGAAAACGTGGTTTTTCACCAATTATGACACCTCTGCTGTCACGGCAGGAGGCACCGGCTGAGCTTTAATGGCACCAGAGCTGCAGCTTCCACAAACACCTGTCAGGCAGCGGGAAAACAAGAGTCGGCGCTTGTTTCATATTTTGGTCATTACTTCATTACTCATGTGGCGCTTATATACCACCTCGCCTCGGGTTGCCCTGGACTCGGCACGTGTGTCGCAGAGCGGCGTCTGGTGAATAGGTGTGACATGAAAAATGGATGAAAGGGCATTAGGCGTTATTAAAATGCTGCGGTGGCGTGTGTGTTTGTGGTGTGCCGAGCATTATTTTTACAGTGCTTCAGGTGCATGTGAGTCATAAATGAGAAATGAACGGCTGTGAAACATGAACCGTGGGTCAGGATGATCTGTCTTTTCGTAGGGGCGGAGAAAAGACCACGGTGCGAAGGTGTCGAGGGAAAATGGGATCTAAACCACGGATGTGCTAAATAAAATACGTGTTCATTCATCTGTGCAAGACCACGTTGAGTTAGTTTTAGAAAAAGACACTTTGGTGGTTTGTCATTCAGCAGAGCCTCCAACAGTTTGATGTAGATTCCAGAAGTGGAAATGTCTACTGGTGGGATAAATCGGTTTAGCAAGCTCCTACTACGAAGCCATTTGAGCGAAACTTTCCAAGTAGGATTCCATCAGAAAGCCATAAGGAATTGTAAAGTACTCGCCGAAGCATCCGTAGATATGTCTAACCCCTTAGATCGAAGGTTTGTGGGTTTTCTGAATGCTTGGTTGGATGTTTTTCCTCCATTATGCTGTCCTCTGATTGGATTACACCAAATAACAGGAGTATATAGTTTATAGTATATTTATAGTAAACACAAATTCAAAATGTGTCTTGCGCTGTATATTGTAAGTTGTAAAATGCTTAATAAACAAGAAAACATTGACTAAAATGTCACTTAGCCTATCAAATTGAATGTGATTTTGCTTACATGATCTCACTTTTGTTTAGAAGAAAGTAAGATGATTAAGTGGTAGCCTAGCGGTTATATTAACTTTCACAGCATTTACAATTACAGCATTTATCCAGATCCGGTTACGACTGTTACAAGGTATACAATCATTTCAAGCAATTTTGGGGGGCCTTGCTTAGGGACCCAGCAGCTTGGCAGAGAAGGGATTTGAACCTTGGACCTTAAATTCATAGCCCAGCAACTCGGGACTCTGGTAGCCTAAATTGACGTCATTTAGTAGTTGTCCTTATCCACAGCGACTTACAATTAATACGATCCAAGCATTTATGGGATGGGATTTGAACCCTAGACCTTCTGGTCCATAGTCCAGTACCTGTATCATAGATCAGAATATCCAGGGTTCAAATCCTGCCTCTGCCAAGTTGCCACTGCTTGATCCCCAAGCAAGACCCTTAACCCACACTTGCTTAAATTGAGTATGGCACTTGGATCAGTCGAGGAAAGTAACCCACAAATGCTGAGAAAGTGAGCTTGTATCAGTTGCATGTTACTTTCCATGCTTATGTATGGTTGGCGGGGGGGTATTGCGGGAGTGGCAGCCCTGAAAACAGAACAGATGAGTCTTTGTTCAAACGAATGTTTCATGCTGGAAGCCTTGACAGCCATCATTATCATGTTTGTGATAAACAAGTTAAACAGATCTGTAGTGTCTTTCATTAGGAAGCAGCAACTTATAAGAGCATGTCTCAGGGGCACCATTAACTCTCAGACTGAAATAATAACATTTCCATTCAGTCTCCACGCAAACTCGTTTTGCATGATGAATTGTGCATGTGAATAAAACACTGAGTTACGATACGACGCAGAACATAGTGAGAACAGATGAAACCGTGTGCTAAAAAACAAGTCAATAGCTACGAAAATGATAAATCGTTCATTTGAGCAGAAAACCAAACTGGGACGGCCGTTTGCTTTCATAACAGCCTCTGTGGCATGAATGCTCTAAACAGATGCTGGAAATGTTCCTTTGAGATTCGGCTCCATGTTAATATGAATGCATCACACAATTCCACTTTTAGGTGCCTGTGCTTGCAACAATGTTTTATCACAGAAAAAAGATCTTCTGTTTGGTTCAGATTCAGGCACTGAGAAGAACAATGAAGAACACGGAACTCGTCGTCTTGCTCACTTTAAACAACGCACTAAAATCACAGCGGTAACAAATTCCATTTTATCCAGGGTTACTTTGCAGAAATTGAGAAGAAGCCACGCAAATTTATTAGGCACTACATTTCCCATAATGCCCCAGCATCCAGAGATAGTTTATTTAGTTTTTGTTGTTACATTTACATTAAAAAGTACAGTGGTTTGGTGGTTTTATTTTTATCGTAGGCGGCGCATTCTGTCTGTATGTTCTCCCCCTGTCAGTGTGGGTTTACTCTGGGTACTCTAGTTTACTCCCACAGTCCAAAGACTAGGATAATTGATTACGCTAAACTGGTTCGATTTGAGTTTGTAGTCTTTTCTGTGTTTGTGTGTGTGTGTGTCTGTGTAAGAGAGACTACAATGACCATTGATGCTGACAGCAACATCAAATAAATAAATCAGCATTATAATGCTTTGAGATCTGCTATGGCTCATTATATTTTAAATCATTTTTTTAACCTACGAGAAGCGTTTTCACATTTTCGGCTATTGCTGTAGGTATTTTTACAGTATCTGTGTATCTTATCCCATTGTATTTATTATTTAGTTTTTTGACCACTGAGTCAATACTCACTGTATTTGTATCTGATTTGGAGAATATTTCAAATCAAAACCCATGTTTCACAAAAAATTAAATATTAATGTGTTTCTTTACACCCCTACACTCAATCAGTTCAGCTTTCATGGCCAACAGTGCCAGTATTTACGTCACGAAAACATCGTGTTAAAAGAACAAACAAACAAACAAACAAGAATCATCTTACCAATCCCATACCAATCCAACTTTATAAGATGCTTTATTCATTTCCATTTTCCTCTCACTTATTTAGCAGATGCTTTTTCCACAGTGACGTTACAGCTGATTCATTCTTACAATGTACAATCCAAGCAATTGAGTGTTAAGGGCCACGATTAATGGGCCTTGAACATTATATATATATATATATATACATACATATTCCAAAATTAGTCTTAGGTGTTGATCTGCCCTGGCTTTGTCATTGTCTGCCATCATGTGCATCTATCCCCCCACCCAAAAGATATAACCACTGGGGTAGAATATTGACATTGACACTACAGTGTTCCCTCGTTTATGGTGGGCGTTACGTTCCAGCACCACCAACGATAAATGAAAATTCGCGAAGTAGGGAAGCTATATTTATTTAAGTATTTATACACTATTCTAGCCGTAGAAATTTGCAGAACTTTTGGGTGGTACACTATTGAAGTGTTTTTAACTGTTGAATAATCAAGCAACACGCTGAAGTAATGGAACGTTCTCTTTACTTAACACACCATACATC
>JAUZSU010043320.1:0-10041 GCA_034780255.1 Parotocinclus maculicauda | reverse complement strand
ACACACACACACACATAGATAGATAGACAGACAGACAGACACACACATATAGATAGATAGACAGATAGACAGACAGACAGACACAGATAGACAAACACAGACAGACAGATAGATAGATAGATAGATAGATAGATAGATAGATAAACAGACAGACAGTCAGACACACACACACACACACACACACATATATATAGATAGATAGACAGATAGACAGACAGACAGACACAGACAGACAAACACGGACAGACAGATAGATAGATAGACAGACAGACAGACAGACAGACAGACACACACACACACACACAGATAGATAGATAGATAGATAGATAGATAGATAGATAGATAGATAGATAGATAGATATACTTGAATAGATAAATTATTTAGCCTGTAATTACATTACTACATGGGCTAACAGTAATAATTCAATCCTGCACTCTCAGCACTAGCGTCATACACACTATAGTAATGCCATACAACAATAGTGTTACACAAAGAACTAAACCGAGTGTAAATTGTTTTTACAGAAGTGCAAGGAATCTCTCACTTTCTCTCACAGCAAGCAAAACAAAGCGAAAAGGAAAGGAAAGCAGAGGAAGGAGTGTATTTTTCATCCGACTCACGCAAGCTTTCACGTTCAGACACGTTTCATTTAGTGAGGGAAAAACAAGTGCACGCCCGCACGCACACGCGCGGTTCAAAGGAGTTTTGAATGGCATCTCGCATTCTGTGCACGTGATTTGAGTACAATGCTTTAAACCATGCATGCTTCTACAGGACTGATCGGTTTTTAACAGCACGCAGGAAAGGTCAGGTGGTGCACAGTCATAGTAATACAAACATCAGACATGTAAAGCTAAGGTTTTACAATTGTTATATATTTATTATTTGTTATATATTTTAACTTTTTATTATGCTAAAAGTATGCATGCTGCTGTTACACTTCACATACAGCCCATATTGCAATGATTGTGTCATGTGTATCAAATGTGGATTTCCTCTAGTGGCATCACCCTACTGATTATATTTACTTTAATGCACTTTATTATTATTTATTATTTATAAACTTGTATTATATCTATCTATACTGTAAGTCAATCAATCGTTCTATCTAACTAGGATGATGGGAGAGAAAGACAGAGGGGAGGAGAGAGAGAAAGAGAGAGAGAGAGAGAGAGAGAGAGAGAGAGAGAGAAATTAGGCAATGATTGGTGGCTTTGATGCTTAAAAAGAGCGGAAAGGGGAAAATTGATGGGTAAACCCTATGAAAGTTGGTACATAATGTGGCAAACCACATACAACATCAAAATAACTTTAAGCTGAGCTGGAGACATATGGAGTGATAGTATCAGCCTGTACCATATGCCTCACGCTAAACAAAACAACGCTTTATGAGTGAAGACCAGGGAGGACACCCACTGCTTAAAGAAGGCATAAACAGAATAAACTTTTGACAGCACACAACTACACAAACCACAATCCTTTTGGGAAAATGTTGTTTGAACAGGACCAAACTAGATCTCTATGGAAATGCCAGTGTTATGTTTATATACAATTAAATTATACATAAACACAAAGGAATATCAGAGCATTTAGTGTGAAATGTGCTCACAAATACAAAAACTAAGTTTGAATTACACAAAATGACCCAAAGCTCACATTCAGAAATACATAAAGAATGGACACAAAGGGAAACAAACTTACTGTATTAAACTGGACAGCAATGAATCCCAATCTCAGTCCAAATCACTGGGGAGAGCTGAAATCTGCTGTTAAGAAAACAGACCTTACAACCATTCAAGAGCTTGAGAGAATAGCAGTGGAAAAGTGCAGGAAACATCCAGCAAACAGGTGCAAGACGCTCAAAGATGGATACAAAAACC
Organism: Parotocinclus maculicauda; assembly: GCA_034780255.1. Lineage (NCBI taxonomy): Eukaryota > Metazoa > Chordata > Actinopteri > Siluriformes > Loricariidae > Parotocinclus > Parotocinclus maculicauda. The sequence continues at coordinate 8,160 of JAUZSU010043320.1, read as the reverse complement.
TTTGGAGGCTGCCAAAGCTTGTGCAATCAAGTATTTGAGAAGATTAACCATTTCCATATCGTAAGTTTCTTCTTTATTTCTTTTTTTTAGTTGACTGTGTGTCTTAACTCTTTTTTGTTGAATATATAATGCATAGAAATATAGCAGTTATAATAAATATATTTATTATATATTGGTGTTCTATCTAAAATTGGCTATTCATCAACTTTCAAGCACCATTTAACATAGACCTATAAATAGATAGGTCTGTGTATGGATACTATATTCTGTGTGTATCTTTATAGAATTATTCCCATTAACTTAGATCAAATTGCCTGTGTGTGTGAGAGACCCTAACAGTTTCCAAAACTCCAATTATATTAACGTGACGCACTAACAGTGTACAAAGTTATCTGATGATGTCGCTTGAGTGTCCTGGTTTAAACAGTGTGTGTGGGGGTGAGTGTTACACTACTAAATTAATGAAGGACCTCATGCAGGTCAAAGCAATTACTCTACAAATTAAATGCTCGGGTGAAGGAATCTCACTGGGAGCCAACATAACGGGGCATCCAACAACACAAGCAGATGTTTTATTTAATCTGATATTAAACATAATGAGTGAATCATTCATGAATGAGTGAATCAGCCTCTGTATTAGTGAATCATTTGCAATTACATTCTTCCTTATTCAGAACATCTGTTATTAATTAGTGAATCATGTCACTGTTGGAATCAGTGAATCATTTGGAACATCCAAGATACGCTTTTCTTACATGTAATAAATTAGTATTTGAATAAGTGAATTATTTAATAATGAGCACAGTTCACTCTCATCTTGTTCTCTGAGTCAGGGAGACATTTAGTCATGGCAGAGATTTGCTCCACTCTCATTTAGTTAGTTAACATATGAATCAGTGCATCATTTGATTATGGTTGCAATGTTCTTCTCTCTTGTTAAGAAAGTCATGTTTGAAGCAGTAAATCAATTGGCTTCAACCCATATCTCTCATTCAGTGAATCAGTTTGAATTATTGCATAACGTGGCTTTGTTCAGTGACTCAGAGGTTGAATCAGTGAATTATTTAGCAATTCAGTGTTTGAATCGTTTTGGTAATACTGATTTAAATGAGTGAGTCAGTGCTTCATTCAGTGAATCATTTGGTTATTACTGTGGATTTTCTCCTCTTTTGTTGATTAAATCAGTGCTCTTATTGATTGAATCAGCCAGTTTGGTCATTACTGGGATTCATTCCAATATCATTCTGTGAGTTAGTGTTGAAATCAGTGAATCATTTAATTATGACTAAGAGTTGCATGGCTATTGAATTGTTTTGCTTTGAGATCCATTTCTCCCTTGAACTTTGAGTCAGAGGATTATAATCTATCATGCTTGAAATCTGTTTGCCTTTGATTTAGAGTTTGAATCAGTGAATATTTGTCTCTGAAATTGCTAAGTGATTCAGTGTCTGAATCAGTGTGTCATTTGGTTCTGACATTGTTCAGCGATTCAGTGTCTGAATCAGTGAATCATTTGGTTCTGACATTGTTCAGTGATTTAGGGTCTGAATCAATGACTCATTTGACTCTGTCATTGTTCAGTGATTCAGTGTCTGAATCAGTGAATCATTTGATTATACCCGAGATTCTCTCACATTCAGTGCTGACTGAATCAGTGATACATTCTCTTCTCTTTTACTCAGTACATTGGTATTCAAATCAGTGAATGTTGCATTCTTGATATCTGTGTCAGTAAATCATTTCATCATGACAGAGATTCACTTGCTAATTTGGCGACTGAGCATTTGAATCAGTCAACAATTTCTTATCTGATTCTCTATGACAGCGAAGTGCCAGCTTATGAGATCTCTAACATCCTTAAGACACAAAATTTGACACCAGCGACGCTTTATATAAACTAATCAGACATTTTTTAAGAACGTGCACACCTGAGGCCGACGACTCACTTCTGTGTGGAGTTAGAAATGCTGTCCTGTCATCCTCCTGGTACTCTGTATTCTGATTATATATGATTACTAAATAAAAATATTATAAATAGTAAGAAATATTGCCTTGTTAAAGATAATTAAAATCAGTGAAGACTAATGAAGTCACCGGTGGCACGTCTCCAGATTCCTACACACACACACACACACACACACACACACACACACACACACACACAGGGTCTCATTGCCAATGCAGATTAAACGAATGTGCTAACAATCTGAATTAGCATGTGAATCCAGCAGCAGGATGGAACTGCTACTGCGATGATGTTGTCTTCTATTGTTACAGTGTGAGGAAGTGTGTGTGTTCGCATGTGTGAATGTGAGTGGGTATAAATGGTTGGGAATCATACATTACAAAATAAAGATGAGGCGTGACAGGAGCTGATGACCAGCTGTGCGTCTGTATGTTTGTGTGTGAGAGGCTTTGCGGGTATAAAACCCCAAAATCAGCAAGTCATTTAACTTAAAGTTGGTTTCAAATATTTATTATTCATTTGTCAATCAATTGGTCTTAACCTAGATTTGCTCCTCTAATTCTCAGAGAATCAGAATTGAAATGTATGTATCATTCTTTCTTCACTAAAATCTGCTTTAGTATAATTTGGGGATTCAATCAGTAAATCATTTGGCTTTAATTCAAACTCACTCTTTTCTCACTTAGAGATCCCGTGTTTTTATTTTTTTTTACATAAAAGCAAAATATCCTATCCTTAGAGAACATAGAGCACAGAAATTCTCTAAATATTTGAATCAGTAAGTTATGTGAACTTAGCCCAGTAATCAGATTACTCAGAGCATGATCCATACTACAAAATACTCTTTATTTGGCCTCTTTTTCCCATTGACTGTCAATGTTTTTTCTTGCAGGATCTGGTTATCCTGGAATTGAATGTTAGCATGGAATTAAAGGCAGTGAAACAGTTATCAAGCACACACTATAAAACACAGTACATACCTGAGAAATCGAAGAATTAGGTTATTCAATATTACCTTTTGAAATGTATGTCACTTCTTTTTATGATATTATTGGCTGATTGCATTGAAAAAATCAGATTCTTGCCTGAGGAGTATAAATCCATAGCTTTCCTATTATATGATTACTCAAATGCATGTATACTTATTCGGAATAAATCAAAATTTCTGATTTTAGAATATTAAGTGCATGTAAACACACTCAGTGAAACGTTGACTCTGAACTCTGCTACACTTTCATTCAGTGTCTTGAAATGTTTGTGTCTCTTTCAGTGAGTCAGTATTTCAATCATTTGTGATTACAAGATTTCCCTCCCTCTTATTCATCTGAATCTTGCTCATGATTCTTTTATTTAATGAATTTCCTTCAGGTTCTGAGGTTTGGCTAAATTGCTAAAGTTTTTTTGTTTTAGTCTAGTTTTGACTTTAAACAATAATATAATTAATTACAATATTTTAATATAATTTGCTTTGATTATTTTATTTTTTGCAGCATCTAGTAAATGCCATTATCTGCTGTGAGACACAACTGAGTCAGTCCAGGCAGAGTTAAGGGCTTTGCTTAGGGATCAACAGTGGCAGCTTTGGCAGACCCAAGACTCAGCGTAGTCCTGTAGCTTATATACTGCAACTCTAAGAAATCATGATGCTGTATTGCACTAAAATATTTTGCAAAGTTTGTATTTCCCTAGGCTACTAGGACATTGTGGATCTGTACACTGAAATGTGTGTGTGTGTGTGTGTGTGTGTGTGTGTGTGTGTGTGTGTGTGTGTGTGTGTTCATTCATATTCATCTACTGTTTTCTGGTCAATGGCTAAACAACTACTGAATGTGAGTACTCAGGATTATCATAACACTAGTGTGTATAGGACTGCGTTGTCTGTCAGTGTGTGATTATGCATGACTATGTACTGTGTAGGAACAGATTGTGTGTGTGTGTGTGTGAGAGAAAGAGAGAGAAAGAGAGAGAAGATGCACTCAATGATGTTTCAAGACTCAATTTATAATAATAATAATAATAGTTTACATTTATAGCATTTAGCAGACGCTCTTATCCGGAGCAACTCATACAGTTTTACAATTCAAGCAATGGTTGGTTAAGGGTCTTGCTTAAGGACCAACTGTGGCAGCTTTATCAGAGGTGGGATTTGAACCCAGGAATATCAGGTTCATTCAGGTCCAGTACCTTAACCGCTAGGCTATCGCAGTCCTGCAATTAATAATAATAATACAACATTAATATTAATTAATCTGAAACTGGCTGAGTCTGTATGGTTGTGACATGTGTTGTGTGTGTGCATGTTTAAGTGAAATGTCAGGGCATTTGTAAGAAAATCCACATACAATCTCAGGTTCTCGATCTTTTGTAAACATTTTATTCTAATGACAATATTTTTGTCCACCAAAACTAAAAGAGAAACATTTTCCTTTTGGTAATTGAGAATTGAATTTGGAAATTCCTAAAATCGATAATGAAACAAACCTATGTGTGTGTCTGTGTGTGTGTATCAACTCTCTCAACTCATGCATAAGAGTATAAGAGTAAAACAGCTCCTACACGCACATGGCAATATGTTTATCCTACACTATCAGTTCTGCAGTTTCACATCTAGAGCTCCGTCTTGTTTAGCAAGTCTTTATTTAAATAACTGAATCATTTGGTCCTACCTAACATTCACTGCTTGTTCATTCAGTGAATCAATGTTTAAATCAGTGAGATTTTCTTGCCTCTCTTTGCATTCCTCTTTCAATCAGCGAGTTAAGTCAGTAAAACACATTTGGAAAACTCACACAGCAGAACAAATCTGAAACAATCATTTAACAGAACAGACTGAAATGACTCACATTTCAGATTAACATTATTTCTCTGTCTGATCCTGTTTACACACATAAAAAATTGTCAGGTGTATTATTTCTTGCTTTTTTCATCAGCAGTGTTGTGTTAGCCCCAAACTACCACTGCTTGGTTATAAGATCTCTTTTTATTATTTAACTTAACTTAAAATCACTGGGAGTGCACTAAGAGAAGCACTACACACACACACACACACACAATTGTGTGACAAATGGCCTACATATATGGGCAAACCCCTGCATCTGGTGGACAAGTCGACTCCAGACAGAAATATACACACACAGCTGTCGAAACAGGAGTGATGAAGCATTAAGCGGAGCGATCAGGGCTTTAGGACTGGGCGAGTCCTAACCTGGTGAATCTTTTCTTTTTAAATGCGGAACATTAAACGCTGAATCATAATCTCCCGTGCAGGTGCGGCACATACACTTGCTGCACGCTATTCCACCAACAAGTCGTAACGCATAAAGCCTTCTACAAAACACACTCATGCTCCCACACACTAGTTCAGTTTTAACCGTATGTTAGTCTTGTATAAGAATGGGTGGAATGATGGTGGGTTTACCCTCAGCCTGTCACTACAGATTAATTCCACACTATTTAAGATTTATTAAACTCCTCATTACACTTCAACTCCAAAATCAGACATAGTTGGGTCAGTATTTAAAAGGCATATAAAACATTGCAGACAGTATAAACCTGAGATATTTACGTTTTTTTGTTTGCTCAACTTAATTTCTCAGTTTCTGCATTTCAATCCTGGAACACATTGCAAAAAAAGGTGGAACATTAAAGCATTTATTACTTTACTGTAACAGTACAGGGTCGCCATTGTCACATTTTTTGTTTCAAAATTCCCCACACATTCACTACTAGGGACAGATCAGGACTACAGGCAAGCCAGTCCAGTACCTGTACAATCTTTTTCCACAGCAATTACTTTGTAATGTGTGCAGCATGTGGTTTTGCATTGTCTTGTTGAAAAATGTCCCTGGAAAATATGACGTCTTGAAGGCTTGTATGATCTCAATGTACTTTTCTACATTGATACTGCAATCACAGAAGTGTAAATGACCTTTGCCAAGACACTGAGACCACCATACCATGACAGACTCTGGCTTTTGGACTTGTTACTGATAACAGTAAATCATCAATTGTCTTTGGTCTGGAGCAAACAGGCATCAATTTTCTCCAAATACAGCTGCAATAGAGATTCATCCAAGCACAGTTCGTGCTTTTGATACATGGTGATCCCTAGATGGTAACATTACTCTTTTTTTGTACAGTAAAGTTGTGAAGTGAAGTGCTATTTGTGACTCTAACTCCATATTCTGGAGCTTGATAAAAGTCTGCCAATGTAATCTCTTGCCACCTATTGTTGAATGGGTGTTCTTTATGCAGTACCGTCTGCACCCTTGGCCTTTACACCCGAAATGTCTTCATATTCCTTGAATCGCTTTATTAATCGTTATGCACTGTGGAGTGAGAAATATGCAAATCCCTTCCAGTCTGACTTTGAGGTAGACTTTTTAAGCATTTCAATAGTTCTCACACATTTATTGATAAACGGGACTGTGGTGGCCTAGTGGTTAAGGTACTGGACTATGGACCAGAAGGTTTAGGGTTCAAATGCCACCTCTGGCACAGCTGGGTTGCTTGTATTGCTTGTATTGTAAAACTGTATGTATTGTAAGTCGCTCTGGATAAGGTCTGCTAAATGACATAAATGTAAACTGGAGATCATCTTTGCTCCTCAGGAACTCAGCCTTTCATGATTACAACCACCTGTTTGAAATCACAATTATTTAGTCTTTTTAATTAATTACTAGCTCTATATTACCCCTTTCCCAACTTTTGTTGGATTATGTTGCACGCCTGAAATGCAGGAATGGATGTTTATTAACAATTGAAATGAAGATGACCAGCCAAAATATTACATATCTCAGGTTCATACTGTCTGCAGTGAAATAAATGTCAAAGGAAATTGTGGTTTTTAAATGCATTTTCCATACTTTCCCAAAATATTATGATTTGGGGTGGTAATATTTATTGTTCCATAGACAGAAGTGGCAGTAAACCTACATAGGTAAACATAAATAAAAAAAAGTTGAATTTGAATAGCACAAGAATAAAACATTAAGGTGCAACACAAAATTGTATTACTGAATAATTTTTGCACAATCTAAATTATAAGCTTTACTTTCTGCACTTAAAGTTACCAAATAAACAGTAGAGCTACTTATATATAAGTACTAAAATAAGCACACAAGGGACGCCAAAATATTTGCACAAGCCTGTTGACATAACAATAAAATTACAGACCAAGAATAATCAGCTTTTGTATTTTCAGTGCATGAAGGATTATGTGTGTGTGTGTATTTTTCATATCATGTGTTGACAGGTGAAAGTGTATCAGTGTGTTGAGGACTTCCATGCTTTGTCCATATAATACACCCCAGGATCACGGGGAGTCAGAGCCAGCAGCAAAGGACATCAGAGAGGAATCAACCATAAACAGGATGTCATTCTGTTGCAGGACACATGCACACACACAGTCACACAGGGACACTTTAGAGATAACATTTGACCTAGCATGAGTTTGGTACATTAGAGAAAGTTTAGAGAAAGTAGAAGTGAATGGAGGAAATCAGACGCAGGGCACCCATTACTTTTCCCGCTTTAGACAGCCACCGTCGCCTAACACAAAGTCTTGAATATGGTAAATAAATTTGAATGATAATAATAATAAGACTTAATAATTTAATAAAGTTAATAAAGTGAGAGATGGGTCAGTCATGTTGTTGATATACTGATTGGTAGCTGGTTATAAGGGTTCCATCCCTTTAAAAGATTAACCAATCATCATAAGAGAAGCCATGTATCAAGGCAAGACAAACAAAAAGCACACTGTTCATCTGAATGCTAAGATGTATTCTTTGGTGCAAAACATCTGCCCATTCATGGCAGCAAAGATGGCATGGTTATTGTTGCTAGACGGGCTAGTCTAAGGATTTAAAAAACTACTGAGCTACTGGGATCTTCATGAATAGGCATTGCTAGGGTTTACAGAGAATGGCCAAAAAAAAGAAAAAATATCTAGTGAGCTGCTGTTCTATTGGCAAAAATGCCTTGTTGATATTAGAGGTCAGATGAGAATAGCCAGACTGGTTCAAGCTATAAAGGCAACAGCAACTTAAACAATCACTCATTACAACCAATGTATGCGGAAGAGCATCTTTAAATACACAACACATCAAACCTTGAGGCAGATGGGCTACTGCAGCAGAAATACACACATAAGTGCCACGCTAAGAACAGACAACTGAGAGTTCACATTTCAC
>JAUZSU010043309.1:0-10041 GCA_034780255.1 Parotocinclus maculicauda | reverse complement strand
GAGATTAATTTAATACAATTTGGAATAAGGCTGTAACGTAACAAAATGTGGAAAAAGCGAAGCGCTGTGAATACTTTTCGGATGCACTGTAAACCTCTGCACAACTATGCCACCAGTAAATTTAAGATAAATATAACGTGCACACATATAAACACAAAAAAGACTAATTAAAAAATTCAGACTCATCCTTTAAGCTAGCTAAAAAGGTTTTTATGTGTTTTAAGCCTAGCTTTTAACAAACACGAGCATTTGAACAAGCATTGTCTTAATAAGCGAGGACATGCACAGTCAAGCCAGCTCGCTTCCAAAAATGTTTAAGCTGAAGACCACCAGCTTTCATTTTACACAGCTCTGGTGTGTACCATGAAGCAGGATGTGAGAAAGTTGCAGTGTGTATTCTGAAAGGAGTGTGTTATGTCATAATTGGCCAGAGTAGATCAGGATTCATACATTCAGCTGTTGGAGTCTGACTAAGCATGTTCACAAGGACAGGAGGACTGATGTTTTTTTAGATTTCTTTTTGAACTGGTGTGATTTGCACCCTTGCTGGTGGAATGGTAAAAGAAGTTAAAGCAAAACAGCCTAATAGTCATAAAATACCCTGCTCACAAAAACTAGGGGATATTTCAAAATGAATATAAGGTAATTAACATAGAAGCATTTGGTGTTATTTCATTAAACAAGATCATAAGAAAAGCAAATGAAAAGACAAACAAAGTTGTTTGATTATGCAAATGAGATGTAAAATCAAATATGGTGATTGAGTAGCAAGTGATATATTTATGGAGGTAAACAGAAACATGTTAAATTGTATGAGAGTATCACACATTGACTGTTCAGTAGGGTGTATGATCACCCTAGGCTGCCAAAACACACTGACAGTGATGGGGCATGAACATGATCAGATTATTCAGCTGTTCTTGTGGGATCTTCTTCATATTCATTTTGAAATATACCCTAATTTTTATATTGTAGTTTGGAGTGTAGTTGTCACACAGATTACTGGGAGAGATGCAAGTAGAACGAACAACATCCAGCATATGAACTGTGGGAAAGTTCACATTTTGGGTGATAACACTGAAATAACTCAAAAAGGTCAGAAAAAAAAAAAAAAATTTTTTTTATGGACTGTAAATAAGCACAATTACCAAGGATCTAGCAGCTCAACGAGGTGTTCATACTATATGATACAGGGGACAGATTCCAGTCAGACACAGCAAGTCAATGTTATGTTGCAAAATAACATTTGCAATAACTGTTGCCTTGTTGCTGAGAGAGTCAACATTGAGTAGAGAATATTTAACATTCATATCAGTGCTCAATGGGGGCTTTACTGTTGATTTACTGTTGGTACGCAGTGTTGATTCTGACCACTGATTTTAGTGGATAAGCCTGATGTCACCTTGGAAACCTTGTGACATTGTAATGCCCATAGTGAGGAAATATTGTCGAAGCCTGCTGGTAGAATATACATAAAAATATATTAATTTTACAATTATTTGATAATTATTTAGAATTTAATTTTTATAATTTTATGACTTTTTATAATATAATAATTTTTGTGAGCAGTGTACAGAGGTGGTGATGCATGAGTAATGTAGCCGGTATTTTATAGCATAAGTTTTGAAGAGCTCACTGAAAGAGCACATCAATTATGGGCAACCTTCATATTTGCCAAGTGCTTGGGATAGGTGTAGCAATTACTTGGTGGCATCATGAAGGAGATACTAAGCTGAGACTGCTGTTATACCATGTTCAAGTGATGGCACTGTAAGCCTGCATATACTGAGCTGTGCACGTTGGTTGTTGTTGTCCATCAACAAAGCCCTTACAACAAGAAAAATCACAGGGAGAGCAGCACATACAGTTGAAGTGGTATTATTTTACTGTGGGGGTCTCTTGAACCTAAGCAGGACTGAACAATATCTTAAAAATAATGCTCACAATGAACCCAATTTGCTCTCCTAAACCCCACTCCTGCCTCAACTCAAAAGATGGCAAATTATGATATAACAGTTTCAGACAGTTTCAGACTTACATGCAGTACCAGGTCCTAGAGTAATATTCTTTGGTTGTTGCACCTCCTTCTTCTCCGGAGATCCTGGTCGCTCACTCTCTTTCTTCCGCCTCTTGTAGGGAACAAACAGTCTCACAGGACCAGTCTTTCGGTAAAGGTCAAGACATGCGATCAGACTAAACCAGAAATGGTCATAAAGCACCATATTAATTGTCTGTCTGATGCATTTACTTTACCATAGAAATGTTGTCCCCTCCATAGGCTCCATCCTTGGTCTGAATAAGAGCAATATAAAAAATATGAATTGCAAAATCAATAGAAAGAAATTCATTTATATCAATTCTATAATTTATTATAACACTTATTATTGAAGCTCAGAACAAATTTGCTTGCTTTAAGAATTCTTATGGAAGTATTGATACTTTAAGACCTGCTGGCTCCTGGAAAGTGTGGGAGATCTACCTTGTTCATGGTGCCAGAAGAATTTAAGGTATTAAACTAAAATTCTTCAAGTCAGTGAGATAATAGCAACAGAACTTCAAATTAGCACATTTGAGGCCCATTTAATAGTTTTTAGTGTTTAAATATTTGTTTGAATAACAATATCTAAAGGAAATCAGATCATACTGATTTAAGCATTACTTTAAGTTACATACCATTAATCATTTATTACAAATCAGAGGAGAGGAGGTTGTGTCACTAACCACAACTAGATCATCACAGCAGGCCACACATGTACAAGAGGCAGCATGTGGGTTTAGGATGCGCTCCTGTAATAGTAGTACACACATGGTTACTTAGGTAAATAGGGAGAAATAAATTAAACAAATGAGACAAAGATTATATTTGGTCTTTTAGGCCAGACGTTTTTAATTGCTTGTTTCTTGGATGTCCCTACTTAAGAATCTACTGAGAAGGAAGGAAAAAAAATAAATCTTTATTTTTTAGCACTTTTCAATTTCTCGAGGACTATGTGGAATCAATACAAGGAAGAAGGAAGAAATAAAAAGAAATGTTTATTTTAAAATAAAATTGATTTAACCTACAATTAAATTAAAGTGAATCTGGAAAACAATTAAATGAACAGAAGAAAACCGTTGGCTCTCCACTGGAGGACGGAAAAAGATCAAAACTATATATATTTTTTTAATTTAATTGTTTTATTTCAACCATTGGTTTTGCGGCGGATTCGAGAAATGCCAAAAAAAAATTATTATTTTTTTTGTATTCTTCAAATATGATCGTCGGCGGATCCGCGAAACAAGCAATAAAAAATCTCACCTTATCAATAATTTAAATGAGTTCAACCAGAAAAAAACTCAGCTGGTAAGATTAGGGTTAAATGTAAATGTTTTGCCCACAGCAGTCATTATAGCAATGGAAAGTCCCCACAATGATGGTAAGACAAACTTGTGTGAGTGTGTGTGTGTGTGTGTGTGAAGAGGATTAGGGTTTGCTCTTGCATCTCCACCCACTGCATATAAATCACCGACAGCAAAGGCACTCATTCCATTCAGGTTCCTCCGGGATTCTCATTCAAAGGCGAGTCGCAGGTTCGGTGTAAATAAGATGCACCTCTTTCAAATCTGTCATGATTAGATGTGGTCCAAGTCTGAAGGTGATTCGATGCTGAGATTTGGTTCAAGTCCAATGATGTCTGAGTCTCGATGTGGTCCCGGTATGCAAATCTGGGATGAGTACGTGTTGTGGCTTGTTTTATTTCGGAAGATCTCATTACCCCCTGCAGACATAAACTGATTTGGGGAGCCTAAAACTGAGTATAGGATGAAATCCAGAGGAAGCAGGCAGTGCTCCGATCTGAGATTGTTTCCTGGATGGCAATAATCCAGGTGGCAAAATATTCCACACAAACACACAGAGACACACACCGGAAGATCACCTGATGGTTAATTCCTGCATTTTGGCAAGCGTTGTGAGACTGGCAAGAGACACTCTTGGTGCATGTTGCAAGTCCTGCAGCCAAGTCAACACACAAATACACACATGAGAATCACAACAGCAGGCGTGTTGTTAGTGGCAGAGAGGAACGCCATATGTATGGGTAACACACACACACACACACACACACACACATGCACCGAGTTATTCTAATTCATTCTGAAACGGTCATTATGGTCCATAGCACACATGCTCTCCAGATCTATCAGCAGATTTTCATCGCCTCGTCATATTTGTTTATTACTGACACAGGGTTGATGCTAAGAAGCTTTTACCAGCTTTGACCATGTTACCATGTTCCATGTTTTTAGAATCTCTAGGTGGGTTGGACTGTTTTGCTGGATGGCTACAGTTTAAGCTGCAGCTCATGTCCTAATGGTTTAGCTTTGGTACGTCTTACTGACCCCGTGAAGCAGAACAGCCCAATACCAAGTGTCCTGCTAATCCCTAAAATCTGTCACAATGCCTCCTTACATCTGCTTTGACGTCTATTTTATTGCACACAGTAAAAATCTGAGAGTTTCATGGTTTTTTTTGGTTAACTTCATTTCATTAGTTAACTGTGGCCTAGTGGTTAAGGTGCTGGACCATGGACCAGAAGGTCCAGGGTTCAAATCCCACCTCTGCCACAGTTGGGTCCCTGAGCAAGACCCTTAACCCACAATTGCTTGATTTGTAAGACTGTATGAATTGAAGTCGCTCTGGATAAGGGCGTCTGCTACGAAATGTAAATGTAAATGTTAATGTAAATGGAGTTACCTGAGCACTTCAGATGGTGTCTGCTCATGATCCAGAAGATGTAGGACCACCGATAAGGTAAATTGCGGGAGGAAGTGTACTCCCAATCTCAATGAGCTCAGACAGCCCAGTGAGCATCCATGCAGTGTCTGACTCTGGTAAAATAAAGATCGCACCGCAGGGGAAAACCTTTACAGCGATCAGGATTGCCATCATAATTCTCCAGCAGTGCAAACCTGTAACCAGCAGATTGCACTGATTCCATCCCAACCAGCACTAATTGCATCCCAACCGCCATGGCCCCAGACCTCCCAAGCAACCCAAGCCATAGGTGTTCTGTGGCTTCTGGGGGAGCCTCTTGTGCAACACCCTACCTGGCCAACAGAGGTCGCCGTCACCGTAATATTAGTGGTTGCTTACAGCAACAACGCCATTATTCATCAGTTACACTCTTACTTAAACCCCGCACAAACACTCCTTCAATGCAATGTATTGCTAGTATTATTCTGCATAGCCGAGCATTTCTTTGTGATATCTTTTTTGTGTTTTTACATTTTTGTCTGCCTCTCTGACTCCCGGTTTTTGAAATTTATGCTCTGCCCCTGACTCTATCTTTGGATTACGTCACCATGAAAGCTTGCATATGGATCCTACTAGTGTGTCTACCTCAGCATTGTTACACCGTGTGGTCCTGCTGTAGCCACCTCGTTTAAGGTTTTACATGTTGTGCATTCAGAAATGTTTTTCTACATACTTTTTTTGAAGAGAGCGGTTACTTGAGTTACATTTGAATTTCTATCAGCTTGAAGCAGTCTGGCCATTTTCATGTGTCATCAACAAGGCATTTTCATTTCAATGCATTCTTTGTAAACCTAATATATGGATATGCATAAAAATCCCTGCAGATTGGCAGTTCTACTGATCATCTCTACATAACCAAATGCCTTGATTGTGTACACACACAAACACACACACACCACTTACAAAATACAAAATATGGACATATCAAATTACAATACATACTGAAATGCTGAAATGCACAAAACGGTTCAGCTTTGTCCTCATTGTTATACTTATAATCTGGATTTGTTTACATATACATTCAAAACCATGGAGGGACAGACAGAGAGCATTTGAAACAGACTATGCTCTTGGCGGAAAGTATTTCATCATTTTAATGAGCAACAACAGTTTTAGACACTTGGGAAAGAAGGTGGAAAAGAGGGCGGGAGATAGGAAGAGAGAGATGGGGAGGAAGGGGGGACAGAGAGAGAGAGTTTTGAGTTAAAAACAAAAGCAATTTTGCATTATTTTACAATACAAAATAAATAGGAAATCCCCCAAATAATAACAACATAAACAGTGCACTTACGTTATAAATTACCCACATTAGTATCATAGTATGCTTAATAGAAATTGAGTGAACTAAACACAGAACCTTCAATTGTCAATTGTATTAGGGAAAAAAGGCTCTAAGGCTTGGTATACTGACCACACCCGCTCTGGTTTTTTAACAAGTGGTGACATAGTAAATTCTAGGTATTTAAGATCGCAGGAAGGGATAGCATAGCAGAGTATAAACAATCCCTTACCAAAGCTAAATCTGTGTATTTTCCTCAATCATTGAGAAAAATAAGAATAATTCTAGATTTTTATGTAAAACAGTCTCCAGATTAACTAAAAAATATCACAAAAAGTGACTCTGAAGTTCAGCATGACTTTAATAGTAATGATTCCATAAGTTTCTTTAAGAATAAGAAAGAAAAATGTAGGCATAAATAGATATACTTAAGAACCTTCCAGATACGTCACTAGTGTAGATGTCTGTTTAATAAGCTTTAAATCAAAACTAGATTTTTTTAACCCCAGTTTCTAATATTGAACTGCCCTCACTGATCAGTTATCTGATCTGACCGACCGGTACCGCTCCTAGATCTCAAAAGCGTAGTTGGGTGTCCCTCAGGGGTATGTGCTTGGCCCATTATTATTCTCCCAGTTGTAAGTCGCTCTGGATAAGGGCATCTGCTAAATGCAGTAAATGTAAATATAAATGTAACATGGAGCTTGGATTAATTACTTTACTTTCTGTATGCTTTAGAAAATCTCAAAATAAACTTCAACTAGTGCAGAATGCAGTAGCTCGAGTGCTAACTTTAACTAGTAAATTTGATGATATCAGTCCTGTTCTGTCATTTGTACACTGGTTATCAATTAATTCTGCATTCATTACAAAAAACTTCTTATAACCTATACATTTAAAAATCCACAGCAGAGGGAAAAGCTTTTGGTACATGGCCCCCAACTATGGAATAAACTTCTTACAGACACTTCAGAGCACACAGAGAGTCTGGGACAAAAACAATTCTTATTAATGCAGGTTTTTGGTTAGATTTAGATTGGGACGCATGGCTCAGGTTGGGGCTTGCCTTTTGGTTGTGTTACTTCCTGGATCTCATCTTTCTAGCTATGCTGCTATAATTAATGATGCCAGGGTCTCATTCTGCTCATGGCACCAGTGATTGTTAATATACTCTGTGCTCCTAACCAACAAGTGTTAGGGTTCCTACCTTCTCCCGGAGTGTTCGGCCGTTCGCCGGCCGCCATTACAGAGCTATCGGTGAGGCAGCTTATATCCATTTATCGTAACCTATATAGGCGTGGTTTTAGCGCTGTTCAGGCTAGGTTATCATCATTCCATCATCATTGGTTCGCGCTTTCGACCACCGGCGCCCTCGCGCCCTTCTGTTTTCCCTAGAGATAGTGGTAAAGTTCCGGGGGCTTTTAGTGCTGAAGGACTGGTATGGGCGGTTAACCCCCAAGGTAGATTTAGCTTGTTATGGGCATTTTGAGGGTTTTCCCGTCCTGTACTCGTGTGGACCTCGCACGCTCTAAGCTTGCGCTCTTCCGTTGTCGTCACCTACCTAGCCTCACTCCAGCCGGGTGTTCGTCCTGAGTAGGACGCGACCCGGTCTGGCTTTTTCACTTTCGAGCTCACGCTCACCCGCTGGCGCTTCGGCGCTTCTCGCGATCTATTCGCTTTCGCGCTCCTCACGTATCCGAGTTTATTCTCGAGTTCTGGCGCTTCGGCTCCTTTTGTGTGTTAGTCATATTCGGGCTACAAGCGCGCCTCGAGCTGATATGCTCGTTGCCCCCCGCGCTACTTGCGTGTACGAGCTCACACTCGCCCTCTGGCGCTTCGGCGTCCTCTGCACTCTTTTGAGCTTAACTCTAGTCGGCTGCCCTCTCCAAATGAGACACGCCCCCAGCTAGAGCAGCCATCCGTTAGTGCGTTTTGCGCTCTCTTGAGTCTCACTCTAGTCGGCTGCTAACTCAAAAAACGCCCCGGCTAGAGTAGCCACCCGGCAGCACGCACTCTATAAGAGGTGTCCTGGCATGGCTTTCCTTGATTGCATGCGCATAGAGCTTACGCTCGTTCCCTGGCATTTGGACTACCTCTCTGCCTCGCCATTTAAGAGACGTCCCAAACTGTGCTCTCTGCACGTCTGCCCCGATTGGCGCTCTGGTGCCCTCTCGCGACCAGTTTGCGCGTTGCTCCCACTCGGGAGGCAACACCGGCGCGCCCCTTTATCCTTTCGTTTTTTTTTGTGTTAGGAGCTTTTCGCTCCGCTCTTCATTCCTTTTCAGTTGTTCTATATTATTTCCCCATTATTATTATACGTCGTGGGATACGCCTATCCCGCATACCTGGGTTCTAATAAATAAAAACCACCACATCTTGTAACAACCGTAACACTTTTCCATTAACAAATTCCTAATAACACGAATAAAACAAGCGGTATTTTCATATTTAGTGCGCACATACGTTCCTTTTGCCTAGTGTTAACCCTGACATCCCCCTCCCATGTCACACACATACAGTGGTGATGGGCAACACCTTTGCCTCATCACAACAAAGAGCTTTTAAAAGTGTCTCTGGATAAGGGCGTCTGCTAAACGCTGTAAATACAGGGCAACCAGGACTAAAAAGCGCAACATATAAGTTTCTGCTTTGGTCTGGACCAAATGAATCAAGCTACAAGTATGAATATTGTATAAGTTGAATAAATGTTGTATAAAGTACAACATTCCTGTGCTTTTTTATTGATCTACTCTTGAATTTAACCCCAGTGTACCTAGTTTGGCGTGTTTTGAAATCGTTGCGATGCCAAACCAAGCAAACTCACAAACCAAAAAAATCACATTAAGGTCCAACGTGAGAAAAATTGGTGCAGGCTGTAATGTGTGAGCACACAGGATCCACTGGCAGCCATGCAGTTCGTTTTAATCAGTCCATTATCATCGTTATCAGGGAGGATAAAGATCCTTGAGAGAGCCACCGAGCATCCTATGGAGTCACGATGACTTATTATGAGTCGCCGTTTGAAACAACCTTGACAGCTCACAACTTTTGCACACAACCTGGTGAATAGCAGAGCTGAAACTGAGAAGAAAAGACGCCGTCTCGTCGTATGTAAAAGTTTTCGCCTGATGCTTGCAACAGCGAGAACACAAGCGAAAGTTGGATTGGCTGTTGCTCACTTGTGTTTTCAGTTTCAGGAGAGAGAATTGACAGGAACACAAGTCCTCCAGTCATATCTCCAAATGCTCAGTCCTTGGCACGATGTGGCTCAGATGAAGGTCAGAACCGGACCTAGACTCCACTGTGCGTGGGAAGCTTTGGTAACTTCATGATTTGGTTTGCTTATGTTTCAGGGCTGTAATGAATGAATTATTAATCAATAATAAAAATGTGTCCTTTTTTTAGTTGTAGGTTGTGGGGATGACTGTGTCAGTCATGGCTTTGATTTTAGCGTCACAGCCCATTTTCCAAAACTTCAGAATTTCGTTACGCTCGCGTCTGTTAGGGTTCCTACCTTCCCCCGGTACATTCGGTCGTCCTCGCCGGTCGCCATTACAGAGCCAACAGCGGGGTCGCCTTATATCCACTGTCTTAATTATGCTCTGATCCCAAACAGCTGCTTTACGTCCTATAAAGGCGTGGTGTTAGCGCTGTTTCTGAGCTCACGCTCGCCCTCTGGCGCTTCGGCGCTCCTCGCGATTTATTCTCGTTCGCGCTCGTTGCATATTCGAGTTTACTTTCGTGTTCTGGCGCTTCGCGCCTTTCGTGTGTTATTTACACTCGTGCTACAAGCACGCCCTGAGCTTATATGCTCTCCTTTTTGCACTTTAGCCACTTCCGCGATTTCTTCGCCCCCTTGCGCTGCGTGCGCGTTAGAGCTCACGCTTGCCCTCTTTAGAGCAGCAACCCGGTAGTGCGTTAGAAGTATATGCATCCGGTGCTCTTGCGCTCTCTTGAGTCTGACTCT
>JAUZSU010043298.1:0-10041 GCA_034780255.1 Parotocinclus maculicauda | reverse complement strand
CATACTCCCATACACACTGCCTACAATTCTTAAATGTATGGCCTGCTGTAGTCTAAACAACTGAATGCTTGAAGATGAACACTGAACGAAAACACAGATCCAATATACTGTGTAGTGGTGAACTGCTGACCAAAAGGTTCGGGGCTGAAGTTTCAGTATTGATCTGCTGCCATTGTTGTTGGGTAAGGTACTTGTTCTTCAACTGCTCAGGTTGTATTATACAAGACTGTATTCATTATAAATCACTTACAAAAATTCAACCTTAGCAATGGCTGGGTTTTCAGCATCAATTACTGTTTACAAATGTGCCATTATCTTCGTCAAACCCATAATAATAAACTAATTCTGCCTAGAAACAGAGCAGATTAAAGCAATGACACTCCCTCCACTATGCTTCACAGATGGGTGAGAAGAGGTTTTGATGTACAGTCTGTATATTCCTACACCAGACTGTCCCAAAACAAATGGAAAAAAAATAAATGCGTAATGGATTTATAATGTATTGGTATTTGGTACTAATGTTCCCTTGTTGTTTAATGGTATGCAGATCTAAATTGTGTCTAATTGTGTGCAGAGATTTGCTAATTGATGATGATATGTCATTATAATGTCATATCTGCCACATATTACCACAATTATGACCCATGCTCAGGATCGTTGCAATTATTGTATGATGCTTCTGTGTTTTAACGTGCATGTGAAAGCGGTGGTTACTGTCATGTTCATGCTTACGTGCCTGTTTGAAATCCACTTTCATAATTGCTTAAAACGCGATCAGTTACTTATGAAACTAGTTTTGAAATGCTGTATTGCTTTTACAGTCGTTGCATTTTTAATCCTCGCGTTGGACACTTTCGTTTAGCTCGTTTTGCTTCAGCATACATTTTCTTTCATACTATTCCCTGTAACCTCAGCCTGATCTCCCCCTACTTATTACACTGCTCACAAAAATTAAAAGATATTTCTAAATGAATATGAAGCGATTAGAATTTTTATTTCATTAAACAAGACCAGCAGGAAAGCAAATGAAAAGTAAAAAAAAGTTGTTTGATTATGCAAATGTGATGCGAACTCAGTTATCGTGATTGAGTAGAAAGTGATTTATTCATCGGGGTGAACAGAAGCATGGTAAGCTGGACGAGATTACTACACGTTGACTGTTCAGTCGGGTGTATGGTCACCCAAAACTTCTAAAACACACTGACAGTGATGGGGCATGGACAGGATCAGATTGTCCAGCATCTTTTTGGATCTTTGGATCTTCTTCATTTTCCTTTTGAAATATCACAATTTTCTGAGCGGTGTAATTTTGTCTGCTTAGATTTTAAATGCTAATTGTATGTAGCTGTTGTTTTTTAGCTTTAAGGTTGTGTGAGGTGACAGGTACTGTTGGCTATTTTCACCACTTCCATTTACCCTTTTTCTATTCTTATGTCCAAACCAAAGACCAAGACATGATACAATTACATATTGTCAAATTGCTGCTCACTGGATATTTTCTAGTTTTCATATCATACCATTCTCTGTAAATCCTAGAGAGGGCTGTGTGAGGAAAATTCCAGTAGATCAGCAGTTTCTAAAAATTTCTAAGACCAGCCAGTCTAACAGCCATGCCACGTTCAGTCACTTAAATCAACTTCCTTTCTTATGCTGATACTTGCTTTGAACATGGTTTCTGCCATGTGACTGGCTGATTAGATATATGCGTTAGTGACTGGGTGAACAGGCATGCCTAATAAAGTTTAACTTATTATACACCAAAATACTTACATACAATACAATACTATACAAAAATGTAGCTTTTTGTGTGGTTTTTATAGTAATTATATAAGTTTTGGAGTAAATGGAGTGTACATTTTCTGTATATAACATCCTATAATAAGTTGTACGTGTGTGTGTGTGTGTGTGTGTGTGTGTGTGTGTGTGTGTGTGTGTGTGTGTGTGTTTTCATTGTTACTATTACCTACATCAATATAGAATAGTAAATGTTATGATAAGCACACTTACCTGTGGTAGACCTGACTATAACACTCATTCTTCTTCTCACAGAGTCAAAGCTCAATACTTCTAGCAACTCAAATCTGCAAACAAAGAAAATAATTCTGTAACTACCATCATCATATTTTTTGACGAATAAACATGCATAAACTGTCAAATACTAGTGAAATAAATCCTTGGCCTCACACACAAAATGACCTCTTCAACTCTGTATGTAGTTTCACTAAACGTTTCGACAGTAAATATTCAGGCTAATGTTAAGTGTTACACTGTCCTGGTCTTATAGTTTTCATTTCTTATATGATACCAATATCAAAGTTCTGAGTGTTGATCTTTACTGATAACTGTCAAAATGTATCTAGAAATAGTCAATGACGTTTCGAAATCTAATGAAAATGATTACAACGTTACAAACTTGTGCAAGATTCAAATCAAAGAAGTTGGGACGGAATGGAATTTAAAAAATGTTTCTTACATAAACTCAGAATTATTTTTTTCATTGAAAACAATATGAACACAAAATATTTCTTTCTTTTTTGTCAACATAATTGAATTTTTAAATAATTTCCATTTCTGCATTTCAGGCCTGCAACAAAAATAAACAAAAGTCTGTCTTTTAGGAACAAAGATAGAGAGTTTGTCGACAATGTGTGAGAAAATTATTACAATGGTTAAAAACAACATTCCTCAAATAAAGACTTGAAGAGATTTGCATATTCTACACTGCAACATTCCGATGCTGCATAAGGTCATTAAACGATTAAAAAAATCTAGAAGAATTTCAGGGCATAAAGGGTAAGGGTGCAAGCCTCAACTTTAACTTCCTTGTTCTCCACTGCATCAGCAAAACTGCCGTGCTTAGGCAAACCTTAGTAAATGCCACTTAAAACTTTTCTGTGCCTGCAATCCTGACCGGTCCCCAACAAAAACGTACTGTCACACACTTTAGGCTGTGTTTTCAAGAAAAATGGGACATTGTAATCTCTGAAACACTTAACGTGGTATTCTCATTGCCAAAACAAATTTTTAGTATTGTGACAAGGAATGGCAACATTAGAAAGAGGTAAATGCTTTACTGTACTAACTAATTTTGGACTGTGTTGCAGGACTGGAATGCAGTAATGGACATTTAAATATGACTACACAAAACGTGAAATATATGTCAAAGGCAATGCAAGAAACACTGTGTTTATTTATTTTTACATTTTCATACTGTCTTAACTTTTTTGATTTGGAGTTGTAGATAGGTTTTACCAAAACACATGATATCTGTGACACTGGATGTCTTGTCTCTTCATTCCCTTCTCTGCAGGGCGTCATGTTGCTGTGCTAATTACAGTGCTGTCAGACATGCACTTTGTCCTCGTGGACAGGCCGTGAAGGTCACACGCATTAGAGCTACATGTGAAACACACCTGTTCTTTCACACCTTACAATGAACCGAGTGGGAAGCAGTGAGTCTTGACAGGTTCACCAATCATGACTCTGCAGCATGCCATACCAGACATTAAACGAGGACTTGATGCACCGATAGCTGAAGACTGCAGTGTTATTGTTATAGGAACAGCAATATCACTAGTCAACTGTAGTCTTACTGAGACAGACGAGAGCATCATCATGAGAATGCATTACATCTGGGGACATCAGAGTGTTGGACTCACCTCTCTACTTCATCCTCTCGGTTAAGGATCTCCATGTGGTTGTCTTTCAAACGCAAATAGGTAAAGCCCAGCCTGCAATAGGAGATACGTTTTTAATGTATTGACAGGCACTGCAAACATTTTAAGCAGCTCCATGTTAATGAATGTAGGTATATATGTGTTAAAACCATAGATATACATGTTGGATAATACACTTTGTTCAGTCAGAAAAATCTAGGACATAAATATTACGGATACATCAATCAATACGCCTGTAATAATTCTGCGGTAGCCTAGCGGTTAAGGTACTGCACTCTGAACCTGATGGGTCCAGGGTTCAAATCCCACCTCTGCCATGCTGCCATAGTTGGGTCCTTAACATAGCAAGGCCACCATTAACCCACCATTGCTTGAATTGTCAGTAACTCTGGATAAGAGCGTCTGCTAAATGCCCCAAATGTTAATGTGAATTTCAATGTTAAGATCATTTCTCACTTTGTTTTGTAAGAAGTTGCAATTTTGTATGAATTACAACACTTAAAATAAATTCCAATGACATTTGGAAGCATAATACATGCACGTGTTTCAGAACAGGGGTTTATTATCTACAAAAGGGAGCACTGCAGAAAAAAATGGGAAGCACTGCATTATGACTTTGTTGTATAAATAGCAACATGAAATCACAGAGCGGTCAACGCGGTACAATGCACAATGACCATGCAAAGTACCCAGAATCAACAGTGGGGCTGCAGTTACAGGTTATATGTGCACTTGGGTGGTGCAGCAGTCACCACTGTGGCCACCACGATTCGGCCAGGTTAGTTGTATGTCACAGAGACATGTCTAAGAAATGGGAGTCAACGATCCCTGCTGTACCTTGCAATGGAATTACGCCCTGTCCAAGGGCACGTTTCCATTTTGGCTTCATAAGTTCAGGGATAGGCTCCGCACTAATAGCTTAGATCTTTTGTATGCTAGAGTCTCTTCGGTGGAGCGTTGTAAATTCGGTAGGTCACCACCACAGAGACACAGGTTCGGGTTCTTCTGGCCTTCTGGCTGGACCATGTGTTTGACACAGATGGCTGCGTTACAACCACTGCTTTCCCTCACTACATTATTAAATTTATGCCAGTTGTCAACACATTTTGGTGAAAATTAGTTTGCTTTTCCCAGGGAGTGGAGGCAGGGCAGGGCAGGGCAGGGATAAGCCATGACAAAAAATTATTATCCCATACTTTGACATGAATCAAGGAATGCTACATTTGCATATATTAATATATCCTACTTAATCTAAACCTTTTCCCAGAGGTGTGACTGAGATGTGATGGTTCATCCTGAGTGATGGTTGTGTGTGATGGTTCATCCTAAGCAACTTCAATATTGTTTTGTTTTACAGTGATCTACCATCCAGTGGATATTTTTGAATAATTAGTTTGTATTTCGAATCTAGCTATTTAAAGGCCGCTATTTACAGTTGCGCGTTTGGGGCTTCTATTCCTTTTTAATCCTGGTAAGCCCTCATTTCTCAAAGCGAAGAAAAAAAGTTGTGGAAACTTGTAGAATTCTTCACTTTCTTGGCATTTTAAACAGCATTGTGTGTGTCATATAATGGTCTGTTGGTTCATTGTTTCAATGACCTGCACAGTTCAGTTTACTGTCTTCAGCTGGTGATCAGGCATTTAGCATTGCTGCTCCTAGACTGTTGAACGCTTGTCTTCAGAAAAACAAATGTTCTGAGAGTGTCAATGTTTTTAAGTCAAAACTTAAAACTCTTCTATTTACACAGGCTTTATGGGGAACAAAAACAACATTTCAAAATGTTGTGCCATATATGTATTTTTATTATTTTTTTTAATCTGAGATTTTATGGTACATATTTTATTAGTTTGCAAAGTATCCTTGTGTGTTGGAAAGATGCCTAAAATGGAATGCGTTATTATTAAGTGGTCTACATTTGAAAAAGAAAAAACAAGTTTTCATCTTATTTCTTTGCTGATTCTACCCAAAATAAAAGTGCTGATTCAAAATATGAACTATTTCACACATTATTTTTACAAATGAGAAATGTTTGATTAAATCAATTTCCCTTTAATCTTCGGCAATTCAAGATCTCGTTCCAAGTTATTTGTGAGTGAATGGCTGGCACATTCTGACATTAAGTTCTGAGGCCACGAGAGTCTTTCACGAATTTGGATGAGCAGACTTCATCGTTGTCTGAACTTTCCAAAGTACTGAAAATGGGTTCTGAGACTTTGTGGCAGTGAGCAACCGGTCTTATAGTTGATTTGGGTACTAAATAGATTTGATGTGTTCATGCCAGTAATAATTACCATGCAGGGGTCATCTGCATGTCCTCAACATGGTTTAGTGGCTCTCACCATACCAACGGAACTCCAAAGCTGAGACTTTTTCTCTGACCTTTAATCCCCAACTCAGGTTTTCAACACATAGGATTACCCTAGCATTGTCCTGGTCACCCAGTTTAACTCATGATCATGATAATTCCAGCACCGTCCACAAACTATTCGAGTGTAGGATGGCATAAGGATGACATTCAACAAAAACAGTTTTAACAGAGCTAAATCTGCTGCAAAGTCAGTTTCATGCTGCTTATATAGCCATAAAATGCTGACATCACCAGTTTAAAACTGCTTAATAAGCAGTCTTCCCATTAGTTTTACCGATTGCATAAACAGCATTATCTTTTTGCCTATTCAGCATATCTAAATAATAATGTTACGTTATTGCTATAAAAGTTTGAGTAGACCGAATTTCTTGAAAAAAATGTGAGCGTGTTTGTCTCACCTCTTTACGCCCTCCACCAGTGCTACCTCATCAGGTGAGGAGGATATGTAAAAAGACGTAGACTTTCCCTGGTGAATTCCCCTCTTAATGCTGTCCACAGTCTCCTCCTCCTTCACCTGAACTGTGTGGCACAAACACAGGGCACGAAAAAAAAGCTCCTCGTGCTCCTGAAAACACAAATACACACAAATTAGATTGTTGTCCCTCATTATTTAGGTATGAATTACGGTACAGTAATTCAGACATGTAAGTATAGCTCATTGTCCTCTAATAATTTCACTGCAAATGTGAGTGTTGTATTCTATGTATCTACATACATTAGCAATCATGACTAATTTGAGCCGAAAACTAATTTATATAACTTTAGTTAACCATCCAATCAGAAAGAACCATTTAAAAATCATGTTCAGCAGTTATGGGGTCTGCCAGACAGATAAGGTTTTACATAAAAGATGCTGGGGTTGGTCTGATGTAGCCATATTAAGAGATTATAAAACATAATCACAAATGAAAGGATATGATTGTAATGAATAAGCTTTTCAATACTAGACTATTGTCTCCGTTGAATACATTCATTAGTCATGTGTCAGGTGAGTTCATTTATTATATAAAAAGGGTGAGTGAGTGAGAGACAGACAGAGCCTTAGTAATTAAGCTCAGCTCTGTTCCACTATGGGAGACAGACCATATCACTAAAGTTTCAATTATAACTGTCATTTTTAAAGGCTTCCTCTAGAAGTAAATCTTGGGTAGTGTGACTTATGTCTAAATGTGTAGAACATATGCATATGGGTGGGCGATATGGTAAAATTCTTATCAAAGTATTTTCATGATATTTATTACGATACATGTCATCGCAGACAAAATGCATGAGTGCTTTTAAAAAACTGCTATTCAAATATTATTCCATACTTTGTCAAATATTCAAAATGTGCTGCACTTCAACCAATTAAACAGAACTAATAACCCCTTTTTATAATGAAACTTGTTGGTCAATGTTCTTTAAGCACCAACGATATGCCCTATGTTTAGAAAAGCATGGACTAAATCATCGTCTAAGCATAAATATCGTCTATCACAATAAAAATTATGATGATACCATAAAATATTGTTACATTTACTAGGTAAACTTTATAAAGTCTCTTGTTCATATAGTGGCCACTGTGATTACTTTGGAAAACCTTTGTCAATCACTACAATAGAATCCATAAGCGGTATAGACTTCGCTGTCCTTGGAGGCATCTGGGATGGACCATCACACAGTGGAAATGTGTAATGTGATGAGACAAATTAGTATTCCAAGTCTATTTTCGGAAGGAATGTACAACGTGTGATCTGGACCAAAGAAAAATAGACCATCTAGACTTTTAGCAGCAATAAAAGCAGCAAGTCCTAAAGCCAAAGTCTATCATGGTAGGGTGTTGTTAGTACCTTTGGCAAAATGTTGTTTACACTTCAGTGATTGGAGAGTTCGTGCAGAAAAGCACATTAAGATTTTAGAGCAACATTTGCTGCCTATAAGACAGTAATCTTTTCCATCTTTTCCAAATGCCTTTTGCAAAATCACAAGCTGAAACACATTATAAAAGAATGACTTTGGAAGAAGAGGGTATAGGTACTGGACTGTCCTGCCTGCAGTCCTGACTGCAGGAAGAACTAACACCTGAAACACATATAACTTTGTATCCTCAGTGCCAAAATGTCCTTTAAGTGTTGTAAGAAAGAACGAAAACATTGCACAGGTTTAAATGCTTTGCTGTCACAACTTTTGCTTGGATTCATACTGTCTGCAGTGCAATAAAAGTCAAAATAAATATATAGAAACACTGCATTTATATTTTATTTGCAAGTCCCAAAGTTGCCCAACGATTGTAGTCAGAATAATTGTTAATTTTATTTATTATTTAATAACTGAATAAGTTTACCAGTTTATTAAACAGAATAGTGTGTAAAAATTACTTGGCAAATGACTGACATTGTCTTAAGTATAAAACGTTTTGTATTAAGTGTGAAACTATGTACATGTTAAACACGTGTATTTTTTAGCATGAATCACAAAAGGGCCAAACCATTATGTTGAGAATCATAATCATGATATAAACCTGTTTGTCCATGTATTTACATATATCTGTGATTAATAACAGGTGAAATATAACACTGTATTTAAAATGCAGCACATACCAATTTGCTTAAAACATAAACGCACTAAAAAGGTTAGAGGTCATTTAGCTCACTGGTATCCACTGTGTCTATATTGACAAAGCCTAGCAGAAAGCAGCAAGAAAACCTGATGATTCATCATGTGAGTACACCCCCCGTATTAGAGTTTGACACTAGGCTTAAGTGGAAAAGTGACTTGTCTTCCAGCTGCATTGTGTCACCTTTCTCTCTGCATTAGGCGAAGAGTCGATCATGTCTATGCTGGAGGCTCCTGACATGATCTGTCCATTGCATATGGCATGTGGCACATACACGTGGCCGTCTACGCAGCACTCAATGAATTCCATGTTGTTTTCCGTCAGCGTTCCTGTCTTATCAGTAAACACATACTCCACCTGAGGAAAAGAGAATTAAATAATAGTTACTGCCATGTCAGAGCACAAATACACTTAGTTATCTAATCCTGTAGCATTGGGCACCATATACAAGCATGTAAACATATATGTATGGTTACATGACTGTTTGTACCACTGTACACGTCTGCACCATTTAACATCTCAACTATATACTACGAACACAGCCATAGTCACATAGCAGTTCAGATCCTTTGCACATAGTGCCAAAATAGTAACAAAAAATCCTCACCTGTCCAAGTTCCTCATTAAGGTCCGAAGTATTCACGAGGGCACCCTCTCCTAGGTCTTCGTCAAACATCTCGTCGTCCCACGTGATAAAGTAGGAGCCGAGAAACTTCTGCATCTCCACCGTCACGTACATGGACACAGGAATGATGTAGTTGAAGAGGACCATATAAGCCAGGAAGTCTGTGAATGCTCGTATCAACTAAAAGAATAAGATAAGAAAAAGATCTGGTTTGTCATGAATAGGGACGTTTTTGCATTGAAACATGAATGCATGATGCTGACAGAATCTTAAGTCAGAGCTTTTCAGCAGTCAGATCCTGATGTTGTACTAAAGTGATCAGGAGCTGTATTTGTAGACTTGGAAAGCTCCTAACTCAGCGTAAAAACTACTAGCTAGGAGCTTATGCTTAAGAGTTATTCATAAACGGTCTGAGAACAACAAAGGAGAAACTTTTATCTCAGTGAGGAGGCAGGGTTGACCCGGTTGCTAAGTATGATGCATTCTTTTGATGTCTTTTTCTGTAATTGGTTGTCTCCCCTGTCACTCACTCTTTCCCTCACACACACACACAACACAATGTACTGTTAATTTGTGAAATACTGTATAACTGTCACGAACGGTGAAGGAGTCGGAGGCAAACGCGACAAGCAGGACAACCAGGTTTATTGAAACGGAATAAACGGAAATTAGAACAAAAACATAACGAGACAACAGGTGGGCAGGATCAAAGACTGAAAATGACAATAGAAGATCCTACCTCACCTGTGTCGAAAACAAAACAAAGTCCAAATCA
>JAUZSU010043287.1:0-10041 GCA_034780255.1 Parotocinclus maculicauda | reverse complement strand
GGTAGTCAGGTCCACTTTTCCTCCCACTACCACGCCCTTGGTGGGGAATTATCAAACGGAAGGTGGAGGAGCACAAGGTCTCCAACATCCACCAGCTCTGAGATGTCATCATGATGGGCTCCACAAAAAATTGACACATTGGGCACAATTTTAAATTAAATTAGGGGTGCACTTTTGTTGGCAGTGGTTTAGACATTAATGGCTGTGGTAAATTATTTTGTGTACACACACACACACACACACACACACACATTAGGAGAACCTTAAAAAAATCCCCTACTATTTGTGAGCAGTGTAGTTAAACAGCAGCTTAGTGAACATTAACATATAAATAGTCACTTATGGAAATTCTATTCAATATTAATTAATTACAATGAACTAATTCCTATAAAACAGCTCCTGTTTATGTTACAGAGTCCATTGCACATCCATCAAATTAAACGGGGTATAAACCGATCACCCCTTATTTAAGATCTTATCCCCCGCCCCCCCGGCCCGACGCCATCCCTCGTCCCATTGCTCACGGCCGCCCGTGATCATCTCCGAAGACCCGAGATTAGATTTCGGCTGGGAGCGAGTTGGCAGTTCCAGCTTGCCGCTTCTTATGCGGGCGCTTTTGTTCATTCAGATGCAGTTCCTCAGCTCCCAATTCATCAGGCAGTGGTGTGGAACCATTAGAGTGGCTTTATAATGGATGGAGTGTCAGGCGGCTGATGAGTGTGGATCCTGGATGAAAGATTGGGAAGACGGAGTGGGTCTCCGAGGAGGACGCCATGCTCTGCGGGCTCAAACTGCAGCCCTGGGGGTCTTTACTCATCAGACTATCTCTCTGTCGCACCATCCATCTCGCTCTTTAGCTCACCCTGAGCTCGCTCGCGTCGCCCTCGCCTGCACTCTCTCTATAACTTATTCAGCTTTTCCCTAAATCTCTTCTCTCATCTCCCTTCGGCTTCTCCCTGCCCGGTATTTTCCTCCGGCCGTACCGAGCTCTCCGCTGCACGCACGTTAAGATCTTAAGCGGGACCGGTGATTAAAATATTGCTATAAAACCTCGCAGTAGTTGAAAGTTTAGAAATGCAACACCAGCTAAAGCTGAACAGGTCGCTGCTTAGAAAGCTCGTCAGGACAGAAGGCAGACAGCCTGTGAAATCACAACTCATAAAACATTCACCGATACTGGAGCCGACGCCGGAGCCGACGCTGGGCCTCTGGGGCGTTCGGTAAACATGTACAAAATGTATATACACGCCGAAAATATTTGCGGGGTTAAATATTGATCATGATGCAAAGAGCACCCAAGATGCACTTAAACCTCCGGTCAGAGGCGGAAAAATCAATGCTGCGTTCAATCCGCTCTCGCGGAGAGACAGCGAGGTAAAAAAAAACAGAGAATAAAAGTAATAAATTCAAAGCTTAACAGCTCGCCTGTACAAATGTAAACAGAAAGGCCTTGGATGTAGCAAACCGAAACAAGACGTGTTAACAAAACAACCAGCAGATGAAGGCGTTCGGTCTCCACCGAGACGTGGAGATTCTGCATTGCTGTGGCTGTGGTTATTCAACGCTGCCCACGTCTATAAATACACCAGCGTTATTATAGTCCGTCCGTTCAGCTTTGGGTCCTACAATATTTTTAGTTTCTACATAACAGGAGCTCCAGATTCAAAAGTGCAACACTGTGAATAATTTAACCATCAGAAAATGATCAAACGATCCAAAAATAACCCGACTTGCAACACTGCTGAACAACTAAGAACTAATGTACATTTTTAGCATTTGGGCATGGTCAAAAGGAGCTGCTCAAGAATGGAAAAGAATGGTGATTTGAGCGAGTTTGAACGTGGCATGGTTGTTCTAAGCACATGATTTTCCCACACAGGGTCACCTCACCTAAGCACTCGTTACAACATTCGCAAGAGCAAATGAGTGCAAGACAAACCTTGGAGCAGATAGGCTACAGCAGGGGACAACCACGTCGGATGTACTGCCCCCGTCAGCTAAGAAGGACCGACTCGGGCTACAATTCATACAGACTCACCAAAATTACATTAAAGACTTGGAAAATGTGGCCTCATCTGATCTCGATTCCAGCTGCGTTTTTCGGATGGTCGGGTCAGAATGAAAACATGGATCTAGTCCCCCTTGGATTATGGGTTCAGTCTGCTGGTGGTGTTATGGTGTGACTTTCTTGGCACACTTTGGACCCCTGGGCATGGTTTAAACCCCACAGCCTACCTGAGTATCGTTGCTGACCATGTGCACCCCTTTATGAGCACCGTATCCCAAATCTTAAACGCTTTTGCTGCCAGGAACTATCCTACATCCATTATCCCCCGACTTCAGTTCCTTTATTTTAATGACGTTCCCTGCCTTTAATCACACCAGAGAGCGGCGGGTTAAGGTTACGGCCTGGAGCGATGAAATGGGGCAGATTTAACGGTGCAGGAGATAACCTGTCTCAGAGGCTTCCTCACGTTTACACATCTGACACTGAGCACATCTACACAGCTTCAGGTGAGACTAGGCAGACACACTCCGCTGGCCTGAACTAAAACACACACTTCCTCTCTCGGCCTCTGCTCACTGACCTCAACCGACGTTCTCTCGCTTTCTCTCGTTCATACTAATCTCGTCTCTCTCTAAATCTAAATTTTATCTTATTTTACTTTGTACTTAAGTTTTATTAGTATTTACTATCTTATTGTTTCATGTGCACCTTTATGCCGAAACACATTCCTAGTCCGTGAATCCTGTTCACTGACAATGGCAATAAAGTCGGATTCTGATTCTGATCTCCACCTCGCGTCTCCGTACGTACGACAGCGTGACCGACGCCGCTCTTTCACGGTTACGTGTGGGCCGCTGCCGAGACGTTCATGCCGAAAAACCTGGACGATGCAGAGCAGAAAGAGCACCGTGACTCAGGGGTGAGTGCTTTAGAGCATCAAGGGTAATCAATGCCTCCCTGCTTTAGCGGCTCCTGGGGGACACATTACCTTCTGACCTAAACCAACGTAGAGACCCTGGGGTTAAAGACCTTGTGAGGAGCATCCCAGATACTGCAGTCAAGACTAACCTTTTAATATTAAGTCCTATTTTTGATACCAGTGCCAATCAAGTATCCAAAGATACTAAATCTTAACAAAAAACTTGTTAGCTTTAGGTGTGTACTCTCAGACTCTCAGACTCCCCCCGCCTGAGCTCAGGTAGGTGTGTGTGTGTGTGTGTAGAGCTGCATCCCTAAAGGTGATCCAGGCTTATTAGTTTCTGGCCCGGTGGGAGCCGCTGATAAAACCCCTCCATCCTCCCGAAGCAGCAAAGCAGCAGTTCAGGGATCAATACCTTCCAATCATCCCAAACAGAGAGGGAGGAAAAGTCACGGCCCCCCGACACACCCCTGCAGGAACAGGCTTGTACCACGACTGTGAGATCCATTAAGCGGTAACTGGTTCTTGCTGGGATTAAGACATTCTGCACGGCACTTTGGTCTGAGTTCTGTTCAATCAGGCTTCAAAACATTTTGATTACTTACAAAATTCTTATTTAAAAGCTTTCAATTTTGACTTCACATCTGTGACCCGTTCATCCCAAACTTTCAGCCTCGATTCTTCTCACCTGTCCCGCATTTCGACCAGTAATATTATTAAAACAAATTGAAGGTAAATATGTTAATACGTAAAAAATATTGATACTACCTTTAATCTTTCATTTTGATTATTTACTTTAAGAAATATTACTTGTATTTTATTATTTACTGGTGTAAAAATTTACTTTTTAAACTATATGGACGGAAAGTCAGGTTGTTAATTTTAAAAATATGTAAAAATCATTTATATACACACACACACACACACACACACACTGTGAATTAATTTTTTTTTAGGAAAAATGTATATCATTCAGGTTTTTATCAGATTATTTTAATATTAAATATATTTTAACACTTTTTAATCCTTTATTTCGAAAAACTACGTTGTTTAGGTGGCAAATTAATTGCTTTTTGTTTTTAAAAAATACACGTTGTTCAGAAGGCAGATTTTTGTAATAAATTCATTTAAAAAAAAAATGAAATTTATATTTAGATATAAAAAATATCACCCCAATGACGTAGATTACATAAAATAAAGTAAATAAAAACTGGGTATCCAAACAATTATAACATACATATACACATATATATATATATATATATATATTTGTTATTTTTATATATAAACTAAACTAATTAATTATGCATTTTATCTACCTAATTTGTGTGCACTTTTTTAATATACACACATTACTGGGTGACAGATATTTATTTATTAAAATATTGTTTGTAACATTATTTAGCAAGCACACGTTTTCTTTATATGGGCAAATATTTTAAATTATTAACCATGTTATAAAATACTTTGTTTGGGTGTAAGACTAGTAAAACTAGTTTTTACTTATTTTTTATTCTTGTATGCACTAATGATCTCGTGCCGCCTATTTCAGAGAGGCGAGATAAAAGTCCAGGGTTTGTTAAAAAAAAAAAAGTTATAATAATTTAAGCATTCAAAAGTCCCGCACACAATGACAACATGAATTAAAGGTTCTCCTTTACAGCTTCAGTACAGTCCTACAGCTCTCACCCCAGCAGCGGCAGGAGTCTCTTCAAAAAGCTCAAATTGATTTTTCCTGCTTGTCTCTTTCTGCTTTTGTGAACTAATTGAAGTAATAAAACAAAGCAGTAAAGCATAAAATGGTGTTAGAGCTCTGGTTTCATTCTGGGGATTTCACAGGTCAGTGTGGAGCTCAATGAAGGGGGAGGAAGAGGGGCAGAGGTGGAACCACAGGGACCAAATTCCTACACACACACACACGCTGACTGATAATCCACTTAGTGACACTGGACCTAAGAGTCTGTCTGGGGGAATACCAGTGTGTGTGTTTGTGTGTGTGTGTTTCCACTTAATTTAAAAGACTTTTATAGACGATACACTTCAAGATCAAGTAAGTAAGGGGGTGAGATGGAGACACAAAGCTAGACAGGCAGAGTGAAGAAGAAGATGGACAGAGCGATGGACAGGGACAGAGAGGAACAGAGTGATACATAGAGGTAGAGATGGACAGATAGAAATGTAAAAAGATAGACGGGCAAAGAGATAAACAGTGAGACACAGAGACAGTGATAAAGGACAGAAAGATGGAAAGGCTGAAAGAAATGGACAAGGAGACCAAGAGACGAGGAGAGAAAAAGAGCATGTGACCACAGGCGGACGGGTGAAATAGAGAACGACAGACTGACAGACAAAGAAACAGACATGAACAAGGACAGATGGACAAAGTCAAAGAAACAAAGAACCAGAGACACTGACAAAGAGACAGACTGATAATAATGCAGACAGATTGACAGAGAGACAAGGACAAAGACAGAAGTGCAAAAACAGAGAAAGGAATAAAGTTGGACTTGGAGGTAGAAAAGACAGAGACGAATAGAAACAGACAGCAGGACAGAATGACATAGTAAGAAAGGAATAAACAGAGACAGAGATGGACAGGTGAAAAAAAATAGAGACAGACAACAAAACAGACACAAAGAGACAGAAGTAAAGTTATGTAGGAACCATTTCGATATTTCCAAATTTTACAGCAAACACAGAGAGAGAGAGAGAGAGAGAGAGAGAGAGAGAGAGAGAAAGAAAGAGAGATAGAGAGACAGAGACAGAGATAGAGAGACAGACAAAGAGACAGAGAGAGGCAGAGACAGAGAGAGGCAGAGACAGAGAGAGGCAGAGACAGAGAGACCGAGACAGAGAGACCGAGAGACAGACAGAAAGAGGCAGAGACAGAGACAGAAAGAAACAGAGAGACAGACAGAGAGACAGAGAGACCAAGAGACCGAGAGACCGAGACAAACACAGAGAGACCGGGACAGAGAGGCAGAGAAAGAGATAGAGAGACAGAGAGACCGAAACAGAGAGACCGGGACAGAGAGACTCAGACAGAGAGACAGAGAGACAGACAGGCAGAGAGACAGACAGGCAGAGAGACAGACAGGCAGAGAGATAGATAGAGAGACAGAGACAAAGAGACAGACAGAGAGAGTCCATGATTAAAGGTCTTCTCAGTTCAGGCCTGTAATGTTTGAGCCTTTAACTCTTCCCACATTCATTAATTCATAATCAGGTTTATTCTATAGTTTAACAGATAAAGTTCACAGGTCGACTTTTAAATCAAATCAAAACGTAACAATAATAAATTCCTTTTAGTCTGATCGGTGCAACAAAGTCATGTCATCTGATCTGTCGATCACAGCTTAATACAGTTTATTCTAAAAACCCTTTCCCGTCACTTTTTTGTGCATTTCAGCTTCAGCAATATTTTAACTTCTCCACCTCGCTTGAGAATAAATATCTGTTTTTTTTCCTTCTGTTCAGGTTTTTTTGGGCATCTGGTGCAAAACCTGCGACTGAGAAAGAACGAGGTGGCTGGAGAAAAAAAGAGGGAGACGTGACAACCTGTAAATTCACAGCCATGGCAAATAAGAGAAGAAAAACCACGACCCTGTGCTGGATGATACCCGAAGTCCTGATGAAACCAGAGCCGGGTTCAGGAACGCAACAAATCATCCAGCAGCCCACATTCTACACACAATTACAAGCCTGTCTGCTCCTACACTAAAACACACACACACACACACACACACACGATTCACCTTCAAAGTTTGAATTTCACCGCTCGGATTAAGTGACGTCAGCGAGTAAAACGCCACATGTTTCTTGCTTTGCCTCTGACGTTTACGAGGCAGCCAGAGGTCTGAGTTCAAACGACGAAACAGAGAAATGAAAAACTCCATTTTTAACGCCTTAAAACGACACCGCGTCCAATAATATTTGGCATATTTAAATATTTATGTCACAGCGGCCTCACGACGTCTCATCTTGGGTTTAATTACAGTCAATTAAAAACTATTATTGAATATTAATATTTAAGATCCCAACTTTTCATCCTCTTGCCATCTGTAATTTGGGATACGCATTAACTTTATGCAGAGCAAAGTGCTAAAATGCCCGGTGTTAACTTCAGCAATTTGTATGTTCTCTAATCCTCCTCCTGCTGATCAGTTACTGAGGGAATTTGGCCTCTGATTCAACCCAGGCTTTGAAGCGATGAGTCATGGATGGCTTGCGGGTCAGAGCAGGGCTGGACACGGGTCACGGGGGGGAAGGGGGGGGGGGTGTTTACATGTTTAAATGCACCTAAATAATCCAGTAATGCAGAAAATCAGATTTTGACAGGAATCCGATCAATACGTTTCCAATCACTTGGGTGTTCTGAAAACAGGAACCCTCGTGGAGCACAGGTCCCTTCTGAGTGGAAAATAAATCTTGTTTTTTTGTTCGTTCACTAATCTTGCTAAAACTGGGCCATGTTGAGCCACACGACTCGATCCACGGTGATTCGGTGAATCAGAATCACAACGGCTCTCGCTCGGCGCAGATCTGCCCCGTGCTTATCATACTTTTTTTTTTTTTTCGTTTTAAATCATCTACAGTGCTGTATTACACGTTCAAATAAATCTCCACGGGTCCTAAAATGGTTAGTAATGACAGCCAACTGAAAGGAAAACAGGACTTGAATCCTCTTTGCTTTCAAGATGAGCACAAACGGTTTGCTTTGACATTTCACTTCTAATCCATCACTCATTAAATTACACACAGCAACACTTTATTATTGTGGTGTGCTGGATTAATGGTTAAGGTACTGGACTATGGAAACGACGGTCCAGGGTTCAAATCCAACCTCTACCACAGTTGGGTCCCTAAGCAAGGCCCCTAACTTACAATTGCTTGGATTGTAAGACTGTATGCACTGTAAGTCGCTCTGAATAAGGGCGTCTGCTAAATAACAATGTAAATATTATAAAATAAGCTTTATGTTAATTATTTGGATCAGCTGTTGGTTAATGTAAGTGTTCATGTGTTGATCATGCAGTATAGACAACAGGGTGAGTCATAAGTCCCAGGACACCCTTTTATTTCAGAAATAAAAAGGGAATATGACATATTTGAATAACCCAGTAAGTAATGGGTGAGGGGGAGCTATCTTTTAGGCTATGTCCAGAACATGGCTGGCATCTTAAAAGCAGCCGTATTGGATCAATAGAAGGGTGGTCACGTAGGGTATCAAAGAAGACCAGAATTGTCTCAGAAACTGATTGGTCCAACCAGATTTGTAATATCTCCTGCGGTTTAAAAGTGAAAAAAGAAAATGCAAAACTTTTTGATTCTGATGTCCAGGGAACACAGCTGCCGTATCCTAACAACAGACTTCAACAACCGAAACCCGGAAAGATCAGCAATTTCACACAGCACTGTTACATCACTCATACCAAATTCATAGGGATGGTCTGAAGAACCGTCACCGACCCAAAAAACCTCACCAATGGTTTTGGGAGCCTTTGGGAAAAGTCTATTATGCAGCACGAGGCGTGTCCTGTGACTTTTGACTCACTCTGTATATTAAACTCATCAGGTCATGATACTTTTAAGTTATAAAGGATTTATCAGAACGTATCCGGCGATTCCTTTTTCCAGTTTCTTAACTAAGACTGGCTGATTAACTTTTTTTTGTCCAAGAATTATAAATGACAGAACAGAGATAATTTTGGGAAACTTTTCCACTACTTGATATTTTTACCATTAATAATAATAATGGTTATATGAGAGTAATCGGTCGATGACCAGTCATGCCCGATCAACTAATGCATCGTTAACCCCTATCGTAAATTAGGGAGCACCTGTACAATACAACCTTATTAATAAATAGAATGCCTTATATGGTGTGGGTTTTCTAAATTAACGCACCATGGAGGAACCCCTGTACATAAATTATTAAAAGAATAACACATTCAAAGGCTGCACAGATCAAATAACACAAACATGTTCAATATCAGACGGAAAGTAGACAGTCTGTTCTGGTAGTTGATGTTGGATTTGGGAGAAATCAAAGTTTCTCAGATCTCACACTGATCTGAACGGCGTTAAGGACGAGGAGGTTTTGAGGTTTTAAGGTTTTAGCTGATCAGTGTCTGTTTCCTATTAGTCCCTAATAGCGCTGGTGTAAATCTCGGTTCCAGTCCGTGCCCATATGAAAGCCGTGATTAGTCTGGTGCGTCCCGATTGCCGCAACAAGATGATGCAGACAGTACATTACACCTAACATGACAGTGAGACAAATCAGCGAGTCACACAATTACGCCGGAGGAGCCCGGGAGCGGGCGAGAACACATTTAACACGACGCCGTCTTCTTTCTATTACCGATCTCATTATCCTCCAAACTTAAAAGCAATGAGAATCAGTCATTACATTCCTCATTAACTTCTAAACAAAGAACGAGTCAAAAAGCCGTCTGCTAAATGTGCCCGCATATAAACGAGGCTCGCTCACGGCGCACTCCATTCCCAAATCTCCACAATTTAACTCCAGGACACGAGGGACGCTGCGCCAAATCTGTCAAGCCACGACAATCTAATCTACGCTTCGAGCAGATTCTGATCGGTCAAGCGGCTCGGTTCTTCCTTCAGGACTTACTGGACTTGAGGATGGACGAGTTGACTTCGATCTCGCCTCCGCTGATGGGCTGGAAACAGGCCAGTTCCGAGTCGTAGGGCTCAGGGCTGGGCCGTCCGGCGCTGCCTCCGCTGGGGGTGAGGTTGACGCCGCTGAGGCTGCTGTTCCCGGGACTTGCTGCCCCCCTTTGCTGGACCTCTTGCTCTTCGTACACGGCAATCAGCTGTCAGAGAAGTAAACATAACGCATCTGTCACTATGTACCTCTTGTATACCAAGGTGTGCAAAAGTATTAGGCCACCATTATATTTATGCAGTGTGAATATTTTTGTTTTGGCAATGCTATGATGACCACATACAATTATTTTTTAGTTATATTACATTCAGTAATACAGTCGATTCCGGTTAATGGGACCACATCGGGCCGTGATCATTTTGGTCCTAATAACCGGCTGGTCCGATTAAACGAACATGCCCTATGTTACAAGACGGGACGTGCTAT
>JAUZSU010043276.1:0-10042 GCA_034780255.1 Parotocinclus maculicauda | reverse complement strand
TTGGCAGAGGTGGGAATTGAACCCTGGACCATCAGGTTAATTCAGGTCCAGAGTCCACTACCTTAACCGCTAGGCTAACGCAGTCCCTTTACAATTACATCACAATCTGGGGTATTCACAAATGTCATTTTCTCTTTTTTCTGAAATAAAAGGGTGTCCTGTAACTCATAACATTTTAGCTCATGTTTCACAGTATAAATCTGTGGTTCGATATTGTCATTGTGTATAATTAAATTGGTGACTAAGCCAAACTTGAGTTTCAGTAGCCTGCTTTTTAATTCCCCATGGGAAGTTTGATTACTTTTCCAGAGTCTATTCTTTTTGAACTGTCTAAAAATGTAAAAATCAATGGAATTGGATAGTTTCGAAAATTTGAAAGAATCAGCTCATTTAATTGAATCTTATCACTGAAATATAGTAAGATATGTGCATTATCTCAGAAATTTAGCAGACCGGTCGGTCATCTGAGACTGAACCCTGAATCTTCTTGCTATGAGGCAACAGCGCCAATCTGAAACAACTACTTTGTGTTTTGCTTGCTGTGTAGATTCTTTTGAACACTTACCAAATAGAAGCACTTTGCAGTTTTACAATTACAGGTTGTAGTCTGTATCTGTTTCTCTATGTAATTTGTTAGTCCCCTTTACTCTGTTCTCTAATGGTCAGGACTCTAATATAACAGGAAAACCACAGACCAGGTACTATTTAGGTGGAGTACCATTTTCTGTTAGACCAGTGCATCACCCAGGTGCAGTGAGTGGTATAATATAGAATATTAAGGGTGCCAAGCGCTCTTCTAAAATTACATAATGTAACCCCAATAATATATTAAGACTGTACGTATAAGACTGACCTGTGTATGCAGGAGGACTCTTTGAACAAACTGGGGTTCCAACTCAGATAGATGACATCGTAGTATTGGCACAAGTCCTCCCAGATGATCCAAAACACACCTTAAATACAGTTTCAGGTTGGTCCATATTTCTCCAGTCTTCCACTGTATATCAGCTTTTACCAAGTTTTATAGGGTATTGTCTTACCATTATCAAACTTCTGTGCAGTTTTGGGGTCAAATTTGAGATATTTGAGTAGATCTGGAGTCCAGTTCTTCTCGTCCCGCTCGCTGTAACGGCCTTTCCACCTGAGATGGCTCCATGGGTTCTTCAATTGTAAGAACCGCTTTCCCTGATGTGAAAGACAATGAAATTAATTAATACATGCATTGGCAGTCCAAAAGCAATAAGTCAATGCACAGAGATAACTGCAATAGAAACTGTTTGAATCCACCCATTTATCCACCCTTTTTTTTTTAAAGAAAAAAAAGGAAAGCAACAATAACATAACTGTGGCCAGAATTCCTTTTGATCATAATAAATATATGTATACACATGTATATATTTACAGAAACACGTTAAGACAGTGAGAGGAGATAAAGTCTAGTGAAGAACATAAAAAATACTGAAAGTACTAATAATCAGTGAACTAATGCAGTTTTGTACTTTGTGTTTACAATTCTACTATGCACAGTAATAGTCACTGTGACAAAAATTGAGCAATTCTTCCAATTTGCACATTTAGTAAAGCAGTACTTTGCTTTACTTTCTTTAATTTTATCTACAATCCCAAATCAGACAAAGTTGGGAAAGTATGGAAAATGGAAATTTAAAAAAATGCTGCGTTTCTTGCATCTAATTGCAGACAGCATGCTACCAAAATATTGAATCTTTTGTCTGGTCAGCTTTATTTCATCTGTGATAATAAACATCCATTCCTGTATTTTAGGCCTGCAACATGTTGACAGTAAAGAATTACTTTGTAAATATTTAAAAAAATATCATGTTGTAAGGTTTTTCCACACCTAAAAGACGTTTTGCGGTTTGGCTTAAGATGTGCAACAAAACAGGGTTGTTGTTGACACATTTCTCGTTTCAAAACTTTCCACACATTTTCTGTTAGGGACAGGTCTGGACTTCAGTCAGGCCATTCCAGGACCTGCACCCTTCTTCAGGCTTTTGTAATGTGTGCAGTATGTGGTTTTGCATAGTCTGAAAAAACACGAATAACCCCAGGAAAGGATGCCATCTTGAGCATAATAACTTCTTGACATTATCTGTTTCAAACCTCAAAATTGCCCCATCCCAACTTATTTTGGAATTTGTTGAAGGTTTGAAATGCAGGAATGGGCTAAAATTAAGTTGACTGTGATATGCAGCTGTGATCAACATGGTCATTTGGCACATTCGGAGTACTGTTCTAACAATCTTCAAACATCTGCATTGGCAGTGGGAGCAAGCCTTCATGATTACAATCAGAGTTCAATTATGTAACCCAACAAACCTTGTACTCTCTGATATCCAGCACAGCATAAGCATGGGTGGGTACTAATCCCCACCTCTCTCCTTCCTCCTCCGTCATGACGCCTGTTGCTACAGTAATGAGGACATCCCCTTTGTGAAACCTAATAAGAGCAGAGACAAAGATATGGACAATGCCTGCCAAAGAAACGGAGCTTTTGACCAGAGTATGTTGCTATGAAGTGCGACAACGTGAATAGTGAGTATGGGTAATTTCTCTATGCATATGTGTTTACCTCTGGTAAAGCATACGGAAGGTGCTATCCTTGCTAAAGGACTGATTGTCTGAGTGCATAGCAATGCGTTCTGGAATCCAGCCAGTCAGGGCATGCAGGTCAATATTCTAAAAACAAGAAACACACAATCATACAGAACACAAAAACATACAGAATATTTATAAATGTTAAAACTACATATAATAAAAGAGTCACCCAGAAACATTTAGTCAAGCATTTGGAATTTTTATTTATCATTTCTATCATTGTTAAGAAAGCTACTAAAGCAGTATAAATAAATAAATTGGATTTATTTCTATAGCACTTACAGTAGATCAGTGTCTTAAAGCAGCTTTACAGCAATCTGGGCTATTTGTCTGTGCAATGGTTCTGTGAACATCAGTTACAGCCGCCAGAACCTTTTAGACATCGGTGAGCAGTACTCAATAAAAGTCTGTAAAATATCTGTTTCAAGTGTCGTTCATTACATGCATAACAACTCAGGCAACATAGCGAGGCCGCCGAGCCTCTCAGTGGATTGTTGACTGGTCTAGGAGGCGGGGCAGACGGTGAAGAGAGAGAAAGCAGAAGCCGGGCTGCAGGTCCGGTGTTATGCTTAGGAAACAACCACATAAGCCACCTCTGCTGAGCCTGTATGTCGCAAATGCCAGATCCCTGGTGCATAAAACTGATAACTTGAAATAACAACTTGCGACTGCTGTGTTTGGATTTTCACTAAAACCCGGCTTTGATCATGATTACTTAAACATCAAGCACACGTACAGAGCCATACCCCATGACATTGGACAAAAACAACTCCTTGATTACCAGCCAGTTCTGCTTACTCCGTTTTCGCTTTAACTAGCACTTGTAGCTGGAGCAACAAACTGTGTTAACTGACATTGGTTTTCTGAAGTGTTCCTGACCACATGTGATAATATCTGTTACAGAATGATGTCGTTTTTTAATGTAGTACCGCCTGAGGGATCAAAGGTCACGAGCATTCAGTGTTGGTTTTCAGCCTTTCTGCTTAGATGCAGAGATTTCTCTAGATTCTCTGAATCTTTTGATGATATTATGGACTGTCGATGATGAAATTAGTAAATTCCTTGCAATTCCTTGCCCGTTGAGAAAAGTTGTTCTTAAACTGTTGAACTACTCGCTCACACAGTTGAGTGGTGAACCTCGCCCTGTCCTTGCTTGTGAAGGATAGGGATACTCCCTATATACCCAGTCATGACACTAACCTGTTTCTAATTAACCTTTTCACCTGTGGAATGTTCCAAATGTTACGAATGTTTTTTGAGCATTCCTCAACATTCCCAGTCTTTTGTTGCCCATCCCAACTTTTTTTGAAACATGAATATTAGCAAAAACAATAAAGTTTACCTCTAATATCTTGTCTTTGAAGCAAATTTAATTGAAAATGGGTTGAAAAGGATTTGCAAATCATCGTATTCTGTTTTTATTTATGTTTTACACAACTCCCCAACTTAACTGGAATTGGGGTTGTAAAACCGCCAAGGAGGTCCATATGAGGTCCATTTTCAACATGTCTAGCAACAGAAAACAGGTGTGGCAGGGCATTCAAGACATCACAAACTACAGAGGCTGTAATGTGGCCACAGGAGACCTGAGTGGGCTGCTAGCATAGAAGATAAATTGTTTCTTTGCAATTGATTTGAATCCCTACAGCAGCATTGATCTGTTCCAGCCCTGCCCACACCCCCACATGGTTCCTGCACCACTCCACTCGCTGTACGGTAGCACGATGTCAGAGGTGCCCCTGGCAATGAACCCCAAGAAGGCTACCGGCCCAGATGGAGTACCTGGCAAGATGCTCAAAGCATGTTCCTACCAGCTCGCCCTCACCTTCCCCAGACACTTCAACCTCTCCCTGGCCTAGGCAGTCTTTCCGCCCTGCATAAAATAGCCACAATCAACCCAGTGCCG
Organism: Parotocinclus maculicauda; assembly: GCA_034780255.1. Lineage (NCBI taxonomy): Eukaryota > Metazoa > Chordata > Actinopteri > Siluriformes > Loricariidae > Parotocinclus > Parotocinclus maculicauda. The sequence goes on along the minus strand of JAUZSU010043276.1, from coordinate 5,520 downwards.
AAGAAGACTCCCATCACCAGCCTAAATGATTATCCTCCCGTAGCTCTCACTCTAGTAATCATGAAGTGCTTCAAGAGACTCTTGAAGATGTGGTTCTTCAGCACATCAAAGACTATCTCCCTCCAAACTTTGACCCTCACCAGTTTCACATATCATGCAAACATATCCTACAGCGCTACATCAGAATACTATTTGTGGATAATAGCTAATCTTTTAATACATTAAAACATTCCCTACATTCTTATCACCAAACTGGACACCTTCTGCCTCCCCCCTTTTACATGCCTGGATAAAGGACTCACCAAAGGGCCCCAGTCTGTGAGACTTAGGCCCCTACCTCTCCTCCACTCGCACACTGAGCACCGGCTCCTCTTAGGCTTTCATAGTCAAACCTCCCAACCCCATGGATCTACTGTGCAATATTTAATATTTTTGACACTGAAATTCCATTACTGTGCAGTATCTATATACGGTGAAATAGCATCACTCCCACTGTCTAATATTCAATTATTCACTACCATATAATATTTAATAATGTGCAATAACAACTGTATATTATACCATATACATTTTTTCTGGAATGGTTAACAGTTATAAGGCTCTATCCATGTGCAACTAGAAACACAATGCTTACAAAAATTAGTATTAGTTTTAATTGCACAAATGAATGGCCAGTTATACAGTGGTACCATTAAAGTAATGTCAGCAAAAATGTCTGAACACTGGAATAGCCCATTCACTTCAATGTAAGACGGCTGTGGCCACGAATCTGCAATTTCGCTTTGCACCAAGTTGACCTCTGACCAAGCAAATCATCCAGTTTTCAAAGTATAGCCAACAGAATACACGAAAGGACTATTTATTATTGCTGTTCAGGACAGCATCTCTATACAGCAGCAATACATGAAAATAAACTCTGCCTGGAATGCAGTGTCAGTAATTATCTTATTTATTTAGCATTTTAGTAAGCAATCACAAACAAGCAAGCTGGCTGAAGATGGCTCGTCTGTGAATAGCTACTTTCCTTAAAGAAACACATCACACCAGGACGTCACAATTATCTGAATTTTCTCCACCCCAGGAGAAGTCCAGCGCATAAAAATGCAATATTTTATTTGGGTTATTCCTGTGACCTTAAATACAGTTTTGACACACACCAATATCAAATGTTGTCTGTAACTTATACTCACTGAGTTGGAGCCAGGGAAATCATATCCACCCATCACCTTCATGTAAGCCTTCTCTATGAGAGAAACCCACAGCTCGTTTCGGTTACTTGAGTAGGATCACAGCAATTCACCATTGCGGTCAACTGGGAGAAAATCATCAATGATCACCTAGAAAACAAGCATTTACTAAATAAGCTTAAAAAATACAGTAAACAGATGCAGTTAAAAGAAAAAAATGTGCACCTTTCTAGGAACCCCATTGATGTGGAGTTTAACCATGTACTTCCCACATGGATTATACTCTGGCTCACCTCTTCTGTTCTGAGGGTAAATAACACTGTGGACCAACCACGCGCACACAGACACACAGACACACAGACAAAGGGTCACAATTTTGTACTATAGAGTACAGATGAAATGTGCCAATTCACAAGAATATATATCCATTACCACAGATAAGGGTGAGTTTTACCTAGTGATTAATTTCTTATTGAAGCGTCTCTCATATGCTGCACTGATGGCCAAAGATGCCACAAAAGAGCAGTCTGATACCACTGTCTGCAATAGAAATAACATTATTACAGTACACAGATATACAGCAAGTGCCGTCGAATTAGGGTTTTTCAGAGGACAAAAATACAGTGGCACCTGTTTGATGCTAAAGCTAGACACTGTGAAAATCATAACTGGATTATTGCATATGTCATCTGGCCGGATCCAGCGAGAGAAGATGGCTGACTGTTTCGGAGACAAGGCCAATTTTCCACACTTATCTCTTTGGAAGAACAGACAGTTGTTCAAGTTATTTCACAAAGCAATTATTCATATGCAAAATAAATGTATTTATTAACTTATGTATTAATATTGTGGTTCTGTAAGGTTACTCTAATAAGGAGCAATGCAAAAAGTACTCACGAGAATGGAACAGGAAAGGCAAACCGTTCCCTTAAGTCAACATTCATAAAAGGGACATATTCCTTTCCATTTATCTTGGAAGTCTTCCTTCAATACACAACACAAAAAGTTGATGTCTAACATGACAAAACAAATAGCTTAAAATATTGACTTAAAATGTCAGATTCTCTAACCTAAGCACCTCTATCTCCTCTGAGGTGTAGCGCTGGCCCTGGGGTTCACTCGACTGCACTGCTCGAACAGGCTGTGGTTTGTCACAGAGGGAGAAGTCAGGACCCAGGGGCAGGTACGCCCTCACTGGACCGCAAGCCTTAACAGTGGAAGATGTAGGCTTTTCCTGGGGTGTGGGTTTCAAAAGAGCATCTTTTAGTCCCTCTGCCCTGGGGTACGTATAAAGAAGAAAATTGAGGGTGTAACTGGAAGCATACCAACACAAAATACAGCCATGGTACTGTGTGCTTACTGGGATTTACCTATAATGTTGTGTATACTAAGCCATTTCTGTCACATCTACAGTACATTGCATCACATTAAAATATTTAGCTTACCTGTCTAATGCCTGTCGGGCTAGCTGTTTCAGTTTGCCCTGCAGGGTTGGATCTGACGTCTCGTTGGACTGTAGGAAGCAAAAAGAAAAGGGTTTATTCAGTTTTCACAGCAGCATTCATTAAACCACCACCACAGTGCGATGATGTAGTATACACCATGTAATAAACATTGTTGATGTAACAAAACACTCTGCTCACAATCTGATTCAACTTGATTCACAATACTGAGGTCACAATTTGATTTACTCACAATTTACTATCATCGTCACTTCATAATCATAATAAGTATGGGTGAGCAATGTGGCATTAAAATAATGTCACAATATTTTAGGATAATTTTGCAATAACAATACAGTTGGTGATGAATTTCAACAACATAAAATATATTTTAGACTTTAAAAAAAAGTAATTTTTGACTTTCCTTATACTGTGAAAGCTGTGTGCTTCTGCTTGAAGTGGTGAAATAGATTAGATGCGTTTCCCCCTTTACATATAAATTTTCTCCAGGAAATGGATACTTAACTGTTTTTCATCAAACTCAGGTCAGCTCTAATTAATTCCATCTGGACTAGCAGTGTTTGTTTTTATTGTCATAGCCTCTGTGCCTATACTCATGGCATCCATCTGGTTGTTATAATAGTCATGTGTTATTTAAAACATTTAGATTTAAAAGTATTTTAGTATTAAATGTCCATATTTCATATAAGATGTTTCGCATTTCTGTGGAAATAAAGAGTCTTCACAAAAAGGTATTTAATTTTTCCTTATGAATATTGTCTTTGTATTGTGGCATTGAAGTTTTGTGGTATTAACGATTTGGGATGGCCTATAAGGGCCCCAAAAAGAATAAGAAGGGCTTTTGACAAACGTCAGTCAATCCTGAATCTACAAATGGAATCGGCTGCACTATTGAATCGGATTGGACATTGTGAGAACTCTATTCTATCATCACTCAGAAAGAGAGGTGGAAAGGGGGGAAGGGGGGTGGGGTTAAAGAGTTATTTTAATAGTTACAAACAGCTTCAAGTATGTCAGATACAAAGGTTTTATCCAATCCAAAAAGGGCTAATGAGAGTAAATAAACGGCTCAAAGTCATAGTTCAATTTGAAACAAAAGCATTATTTTATCAGAAAAATCCCAAGCCAAGGCCTAGTTTAATTTATACTTGGAACATTGTGACTTACTGCTTGAATGCACAGCTCCACAGCCTGAGTGTAGAGTTCAATGGCCTCATCACTGTTACCCTTCTCATCCTCCTCAAAGGCCTGGGTCACCAAGAAGTATGCACGCTCAAGATCCAGCTGATGCTTAGTCTTTAACGGGTCACTGCTCTGTGCTTGAACTGAACAACATTTTAAAGAAAAAAACATGAAAATTGCATATTATGTTATAATGTTTTACCACCTATGTAGTTTCCTTCAATTAAGTGCTACTTTGATCATGCTAAAGCAATAAAATCTTAATACAGTTAAAAGTTCTGTTGCTAAACTATGTTAGATTTGGATTATACATGAAACCAAATATGGTAATTAAAGATCTATTTTTTACTCGTCATGCACACATAAGAAACACACAGGAGTTTATTGTGCGACTGGGCAGTTAAATATCCTTAAAATGGAAAGGAGAAAGTGAAGCCTGCTCACCATAGCAACAAGGTCAAACTTTGCTACACATTGCAAAGTGGGTGAACAGTCTATAAAATGTGTTACTCATGTTTCATGCTGAGGTGTACTTTCTGCTAGTCATACTCATATTCAAACCTACTTCTGGCCACAGGAAGCAGGCATTAGAACAGAGCCTGTACAATGGAAAGCATGAGCCCAAAGCCTAAACGATTCTTACATTAGTGTTACTCATGTTCATGAGAACTCACCCGCGTTGAGTAAAGCCTGCACTCGTTCCAGATACTCATTCACCTTTCCCTGAATATTTTCCAGTTTGGAACCTGCCATGTCTGCATAAATAAGAGCTTGGGCTGCCTCCTAAAAAGTGGTAATTCAAAAATAATATTAATTTTTCATGTTTAACCCATGAAATGCAGTACTGTGCAAAGGTATTGTGCCACCATTAGATTAGATATACAAGTGTTTTAGCAATGGTATAATGACCATATACAATTACTTAGTCTCTTTTTTAGAATACGGTGCTACTACGATTCTCGGCCACATGCCCACTCAACTCAAATTCCGTTTTGGATGCATTTTGACTAGAAAAATGTGTTTCAGTTCTCGAAATTTGCTCGGTTTTTAGCGCACTTGCTTAAACTTGTATTGGTCAAGCCGTGTGACTTGTTCTAAATTAAACTCAGATCTGGCAATATGGAGCGCACTCCCTAACAAAAAGGTCACCGTGTGCCAAGGCTGAATCCTATATGCCATCTCCTTAACACTGTTTGTTCTTGTCTTTTTAATGGATATTGTGTAGAGATCGTCTCGAGAAGTGTAGTTTGTTTAGTTTGGAAGGGGAACAAGGGAAAAGGCCAATATATATGCTAAAGCTTACACAGACTGGAAGGAAGATATGTGGAAAAGGCTATTATGGAGTGACAAATCCAAGGTTGCCATTTTTGGGCCCAATAGTCTACAGTATGTTATATATAGTCATGATACTATTGCTAAAACAACAGATCTAATGGCAGCCTAAGGCATTTGCACTGTACTTTATATGCATTTCTTATACACAGTTTAGCATGTCCCATTCTTGCATCGCAGTAATGGACTTTGTTTATGCTCAACAGTCGTTTAGTTTAATCAACCTAGCAGAATGTAATATACAATGTAGTACACATTAATGATGACTAGGGGTGCAGCAAAAAATCGATTCGAGCTCGAATCGCGTTTCTAACATTGAACGATTCAGTATCGATTCTCATTTTCAAAAAATCGAT
>JAUZSU010043265.1:0-10042 GCA_034780255.1 Parotocinclus maculicauda | reverse complement strand
TTTATTTTTAATAAATTTTCAGAACTCTCAAAAAAACTTTTTTCACATGGTCATAATGGGGTATTTTGTGTAGAATTCTGAGGAAAGATTAATTTAATACAATTTAAAATAAGGCTGTAACGTAACAAAATGTGGAAAAAGTGAAGCGCTGTGAAAACTTTCTGGATGCACTGTATATTCATTGGAACAGACATTAAGACACTAGTGGAACATTGGGTGTCCAGAGTTTTGCACATAGCAAAAATTTGATTATCTATAATTTGCTATTTATATTTTGATTTCATAATGTTTAACAATGAATTGCATATGTATCTAGGAAATACTAGTGACTACTAACTAGTTTCCAATCTTTAAAATGTACAAATGCTATTAGATTCAATGTATGGTACAATTATGACTCACCTGTAACAGAAGTGAACGGGAGTGCTGAAGGTTGCGCTTGGCATGAAGATGTAATAGAAACTGGCATAGAGGAAAATGGCCATCCAGAGCAATAGCTGAAGCATACACAGGAGAATAACCATGTACAGAATTCTTTGTTTAATCGTCAAAAACAGCCTGGTCATCACTTCATGGATGCTGAGAAGTAGGCTGCTGATTTCAGTATTGAGCTCATGTATGTTGGGAGCCTTAGTATCCAAGTCCTCCATCTCTACATATGATTTACAAAAATCTCTTCTTTTTTTAACATAGGCCGTCTTAGCTCTTTACTTCACTGTGTTCAGTACTCAGAACAGTTAATTATTAGCACATTATGAGCTCTTAAAATATCAAACACAGTTTTTATCCACTAATGCACATTTGTTTCCCATAATAATCGTATTAAGATCAATTTAGCAATACTTATCTTTAATTTCTGTTCCTCTTCTTAAGAATCATGGAAAGAGACTGAGATTTCTAAAACTGAGTTTATCAGTATGGTGTCTGTTTCTCTTGTGTCATTGAGGGGAAAGGGCAAGAGGATGGAAAACACTTACAGTTGGTCCCCAGCTGAGTAAAATATAATACTCAAGTGTAATTGTAGAACATACCATTCCCCTGGTTCACTTAGAATAATGTTTAGGAATTTTAAAAACTTTCCTGACTACAGTGACACAACTGGGGTGGTGCATAAAAATAAAACAAAACATAATCAGATTCTTATGCAAGTCCTAAATGAAGATAAAGGTAAACCAGTGAAGCAAGTATACTTATCATTTATTTTACTGAGGACATTATTACATACACCTTCCTCCAAAAGTATTGAAACAGTGAGGCCAATCCATGTATTTTTGCTGTAGACTGAAAAATGTTTGACATTAAAAGACAAATATGAGAAAAAATATTTATATTTATATTATTTATAGGTATTTACGTCTGGATCTGATACACAGTTCAGAAGATAGGACCTTTTGTTTGAACCCTCCCATTTTTCTTGTGAGCAAAAGTATTGGAACATGTGACTGTGAGATGTGTTTTATTGCCCAACTGTGTCCATTTACATTGATTATTCAAACAATAAAAAGCACTGAATGTCTATGATCAGTTTAAGATTTGGGTTTCACCTGTGCTGACAGTACATTTATTGTTAGAGGAATAGCCTACATTAAAACCAGAGACCTGTATAAGGCGTGAACAAACAATTATTTGCAGAGAAAAGAGGGAAAATCAATCAGAGCCATTGCACAAATATTGGCCATAGCCAATACAACCATTTAGATTGTCCTGGAGAAGAAAGTCACCACTGATGTACTAAGTAACAGAAGAGGTAGACCAAGGAAAGCAACAGCAGTTGATGACAGAAACATTGTGCATGCTACAAAGAAAGATCCTAAAACAATTGTTAGTGACATCAGTAACAACCTCCAGGAGGCAGAAGTGAAGGTATAAACAAAATATAAACAATAAACTATTGTTTGCAGAAGACATCATAAACAAAAGTACAGGGGCTACACCAGTAGATGTAACCCACTAATTAGCAAGAAGAATGGGAAGGCCAGGTTGGAATTTGCCAAGAAGTACAGAGACAAGCCTCAGCAATTCTGGGACAGTTTTATAGACTGATGACAAATATATACATTTACCAATGTGATGCAGAGGCTTGGAGAAAGAAAGGATCTGTTCATGATCCCAAACATACAAGCTCATCTGTGAAACATAATGGAGATAATGCCATGGCGTGGGCTTGCATGGCTTCTCCTGGGATAGGCTCATGTCACACGTGATGTACAGCAGTACAATGAACTCAGAAGTCTACCGTAACGTTTTGTCTGTCAAATTAAACAAAGATGCAACCAAACTGATTGGAAGTGTTGTCTTAATGCAGTTCTTAATAGTAAAGGATTTGCAACCAAATATTAAGTCTTATTTAGCTTAATCTATGGCATTGTAGGTTTATCTGCTCCAATACTTTTGCTCACAAGAAAAATAGCTTGGTTCAGACAAAGGTGCTATATTTTGAACTGTGTATTAGACCCAGGTGTAAATACCTTAAAATAAAAGCTGAAATTGTAATCCTTTGTCTCATATTCCTCTTTTAATGTAGAACCAATGTTTTCAGACCACAGCAGAAAATTAAAGGATTGGTCTCACTGTTCCAGTACTTTTTAAGGGGAGTGTAGGAGAAATGTCTGAACCTTTGCTTTCAAATGAGTGTGACCCCTTTGTGAAGCAATAGCTGCTAAATGTTTCCAGCAACTGTTAATCAGTGCTGAACATCAACTTGGAACAATTTTACACCATTTCTCTGGACAGAACAGCTTCAAATCTGGAATGTTGTTTGTTTTCCTCATATGAACTTCAGACTTCAGGTCCTTCCATTTTTGCCCTTTCAAAATGTGTTCTTTGACAGAACTACATGTATGTACTGACAATTTCCTTTAGGATTTTCTGGCACAATTCGAAATTGATTGTTGTATCTTTTTATTTACTCTGACACTCTGATTATATTTATCCAAAAGTATAAACAATCTTTGTACCTTCAATAGAAAGACACACCAATGGGACTGCCGTGCTTTAACCTGTCATGAGCCCATTTAACATAAAATGTTAGTTAGCCCAGAGCTGTTTGTATTGCTTCGCGAAATAACCAATTCCACTTGATCGATCTAAAAATACACACACCACTGAAAGTCTGAACAGGGGAAGTTCACACTGCAGCCTTGAGTTGTCTGAACGAAAGAAATAGAGATAGTGGAGTTGGTAAGCGTGTTGGAGCATAATTTGTGTTGGAGAGTGAATCTTTTATAATTATAGTTAACAAAAGGGTTAAATGAATGTTGTTCTGATTAAATATTAGGAGTAAGCTTTGCCTTATTTACTTTAAGTGTGTGAATATTGTGTTTTAATTTACAATAATCAAAATTTTAAACATACAGTTGAGTGTCAGTAATTTTTGGCACGTTGGCACAATGTTATTACATCTTTAACTGAATAAAAAAGACATAAAAAGTAAAATGATAGTAAATGCAATAAAAGGTCAACTGTACGGCATTTATTTAATTATCTTAGGCATTGCAGTGGGTTTAAAACAGGATGATAAATATATGAACTAGTTGTGAGGACTTATAAATGAATCTGTCTCTAAAATAGTCTAAAATTAAGGACAAATTTCCCCCCATCCCCCCGACACACACACACACACACACACACATATATATATATATATATATTAAAGGTTCTTCTGATGCCTCTGCAACAACATAAATTGAACTGAACAGAATTCTTAACGTTGTGTTATTTTATTTTCTTTGCTTTCAGATTCTGATAGTTAATTTGTATACAGTTTTATAACTACTATGGTCTAAGACTTTCTGCAGCATTCATTTGGCTTACTACTTAAAGTTTCAGGAATGAATCGTGACATTTAACCCAGTGTGAAAGAACGATGCATATGAGGCAATAGCAAATGGAATGCTTTTATGAAATGATCTGTTGTAAGTGGATTCCACATTAAAAATGTATAAAAACAATTGTAAAATGAGGATATTACTATCCTCATTTATTTTACATATGAATGAAAATTTGATGTTGTTACATATTTTTTACAAAAATATTGGAAGTATTTTAATAAAAAAAAACTATATTTTAGTAAACATAATTTAAAAACCTACCGTTGCTTGTTTAGCACTAAACAGTATACCAAAGCTTTTTTGGGATATGCTTTTTTTAAACATCAGCAGGTCAACTAACCAGCTGCCAGCTAGCTTTGCACCGATGGCTAGAGGGATTTAAGGGCCTGATTTCTGAGTTTTATCATTTTACAGACATCAAAATCATCAATTGTATTTTCTATTTTCTACCTGTGATGAACCACACTAGTGTTAAAGTATTAATATCTTTTGAACCACAAGAGATATTGAGATTTCTGAGACAATTCTGGTCTTCTTTGATATGTTACCTTCCCATTGGAAAAACTTGCCCTTGATCCAATATGGTGGCTTTCAAAATGGTGTTTATGTTCCGTACATAGCCTACTAGATAGGCCCCCACACCCATTACTTGGTAGTGTACATCCATTCATTCACATTCTTAACTGCATTATCTTGAACAGTATCTCAGGAGAGCTGGCAGGAACAGGAAGAGGACACACAAACTAAACACAGAAAAGATGCTGGGGATCGAATTCAGGGCCTTCTAGCTATGAGGCGACAGTGCTATAGATTGAGTAACTTTGCCAGCGGTTGGATACATATGCTATGTTACGTAAATAAGCTGATGTACCTACCGTGAGAGCAGCACGGTGTCTTGATGGGTAGCACCGCTTGCCTCACAACAAGAAGGTCCTCCCTGCATCTGCGTGGGTTTACTCCGGGTACTCTGGTTTCCTCCCACAGTCCAAAGACATGCGTGTTAGGTTATTAGGCATCTCTAAAATGTCATTGACTTGTGTATGCAAAACACCCCAGCCGTGTAACTGGAAACAGCTGCACGCTGGTCCCAAGCCCAGATAAATGGGGAGGGGTGGAGAAAGCAATGGCAAACTACTCCGCTATCCTGGTGAAATACTTGATGGATCACATCGATGAAGGTCAGAAATGTGTGGAGATCGATGATCCATTAATTGACTGAGAGTCGGCTGCGACTGTACGGTTAATCCCATCCACCTCACTTTTTGCTGTTGTGATCTCTTGTAATGGTAAGGTTGCTCCTGCTGACAACCTTTTTTCTCCTCTATCTGTCAGTGGGAAAACCATACGTTTTCACTCCATTCTCAGAGCACATGGAGCATCCTCACGCTGCACAGCAAACCATGTTGGGGATTATATGCAGGGACAAAGACTGAGGAATGAGCACAAACAAACAGCTTTACGTGCCGTTTATGTATACGTTCATTCGAGATGTATTTAGTTAATTTATTGTGGTGGAGAAGTAGATAGTCAAAAGACAATGCATAAAATATATTTATATGTACAAACATAAATATATTTTAATATGTCATATTCTGGCTGGTGGGTTAGTTTACACCTTTAATACCAGATTCATTCACATGTGGGAAAATCTTGGCTCCTTCTCCATCTGTTATATATTAAAGTCATGAGTTTACATATCTTATTAAGCTAAGATGACAAAGGCTTACAATTAGCATGGGAAAACATCATGAATTGCAGTTTTCAAAATGGGATAATTAAGAATGTACATCTTTACATGTAGAACCTGCCAGATGGAATCTCAGCTTCTGTCAGAAAAGTGTAAAGACCTTAAAGTAATTTTTATTTTTTTTTATACTTTTTCTGAACTGAAATATAAGGAGGTATTTTTTAAAGTGTTATTATGCTTGCATGATTTTGACCACCTTAGGGAAAAAGCAAAAAAAAGTGTAATTCGTCTGCATATTTTAATGGTGCTGTTTGTTACTATTTTGGTACATCTATAAATTAAAAATGAATAAAAATTCTGTTTCACGTTTGTAACAACAAAATCATAATCGAGAATCAATCATATATGTGAAAAATATAGAGATTTTATTTATATATATATTTTAAATAATATCAGCCAGCCCTACCCTTAACCATCCTCCATCTAAAGCATCTAGGTTAACAGCAATATACATGCAGGTTTGCTATTTAAATATTGCAAATCCATGCATTTATTAATTCATAATTCCCAAAAGCCACAGTTCTGTATCAGGGTTTAAATTACCTGCAAGATCTTCCTGGAACTATTTGAGCTCTCCATGGATCACATGACCACAGAGAATTTTGGAATTACATTAACTCTTTCTCTATACAGCTCTGAGTACACTAACCCTTAAAGCAGGTCTATTATGTTTAATAATCATTTACAACTACTTTATTGCACTGCTTTACAATGCCACAAAGTTGCAAATCAACATGCTCTGCTGCAATATCAGAAGCAGGACCATATTGTTTCATGTTGTTTATTTAATAAAGGCCTGAGACATGACTGAATAGCTTTATACCTTTAATAATCATAGGGCAAGTGCATAGTGACAATGACAAATACTTCAGACTAAATCAAATATGATGTGAGATCATGTCATGGTAATGGATTTAACACCTTGTGAACCCAAATACTATTAAATTAATACATCATCAGAGATGAATTAGTATAGAACGGTGGCGACAGAGCAAGGCCACGCACTAAAAGCAAAAAACACAAAACCCCTCATGCTTTACATAGGTGTATATAAAAAAAGTCCTATTTAATTACAAGTATTGTTCACCAATCAACGACTGTTTTCAGCTGTATATGAACCACAAGGAGTCTAGGCTTTATCAGCATTACATTCATGTGAGCCCTGTGGGATGCTCATCAAGACTGTGAGATGACCATCAAGCCTGTTTAACAATGTTACACTAGGACTTACTTTATATACTCCCTGCCTTAACTACATTGATGTATGGGCAAATTTCTGTTATGTAAAATATACTTCAATAATCATGTCATCCAAGAATGGTACACATTTGCATATAAAGTATGCATTGTTTAAGCAAAGAAACCCCAGAGGAACACATTGACAACAAGCAGAATAAGGGCATTGACATTGCAAACTTTTCTCCAGATAGATTTTTCTTCGATGCTGGTTAGCCTCTTCTCCAGAGCCAGTTGCTCCTCTCTGTTTAGCTGTGGGGTTGGGGTTAAAGATAGTCCACACAGCACCATTAGCACGCGTTTCCAGCACGTAGGTTTACCCTTTTCACTGTTTATATCAGTTTCATCCTGGTCTGACACTTCTGACACTGGAGAGGTTGCCCATGGGTCATCCAGATCTACACACTCCTTTTGGCTGTGTCTTGTCCACCAGGTTAGACGAACAAGCTGTACACAGATTTAAGCTTACAGATGTGGATTAATTATGACAAGGCATTTTGCACTCAAGGAAGTGTCAATATAAACAACCACTAAGGAGTAGAACAGGAATGGTGAAAAACACCAAGTTATAAAGCACATTTTGTTCTCAGATATTAAGATAATACTGCAGATGAGATCATGCCAGTGTTTACCAAACCAGCTGTTATTGTTGGTAGGTACGCATGTTATTTACTGTTATCTAGTCCTCCATGTCATAAACTACTCCTGGTTATATGGACTGTTCCCTAAGATAAGGAACGTATTCATACCAGCTAGCCAATCAGAAAGTGATATGCTCTGTGGCAATTGCATAACTCTGTTAGCTATGAAATCCAATAGATTCAGCATGAAAAGAGTGTAAAGAATGAGTCATGAGTGTGAGTAGCTTACATGTTCTTTGGGAATGGGCGCCGTGCAGAGGCTCACTACAGTAATAACCAGGATCGTCACCAACAGAAGTATGACAGCAAAGTAGAGGTAGTGCACGTCCTTCAGAATACTAGGCCTAAGATCCTCCATTCCGCAGGCTGGGGTGGTGTAGATAAATTCCAATACCATTCGTATGAACCCAACGACCAAACCCACCATCAGACCCCAAAATGCCCCCTGCAGTTACAAAGATAAATGTTATTGTAACGAATCAACACACTTCACATGACGTACATGTTCATGTTTTAATGTAAGGAAAATGACTATGAATGCCTATATTCAGCCTTCTACAGCTACAGTACCTCTGTGTGTTTCTTACATTTTACATTGAACAAATATGAGGATACCTGTATTAAACATTGCTTCTTACTATGATGGCCTTAAACGGATATAGCATTAAGCTTTCTGGCTGATTTTTCACCCTACAGCAGTTGCACATGTGGTCCAACTCTGCATGCATTCCTGCAACTCTGCATGCAATTACGTTGCAGGAATATGACTAAATGATTATGGATGTGTCTATGGATGGGTCTAGCCACAAGAGGGTGTAAAAGACAATATTGTCTTTAGAAATTAATTCTAGTTCTGTTTGGGATGCGACAAATTCGAGTTTGAGTATGGAAGCATTGGCGTGGAGAGACGCAACAGGTGCCCCAAATGCTGGTATGATGGTCTGCAGGGGCAGCGCATATGACAGTAGGGGCACTAACAACCCAACAATATGTGCAGTACATACTACAACCACGTGTGTTACCATACATGGCAGGGCTTCCAACTGGCATTTTTCACCACAATAATGCTGCAATAATGCCCAATCACAGATATGGTTTTATTTATCAAGCATCTATGGGACCAGCTATGATGCCAGCTTCAGCAAACTATGAGTGTGCAGGATCTTCAGGGCAAATGTGTCATATAAGCCATGTCAAGCAATTATCATTCTCACACCAAGAGGTACAATAAAAGTAGCCTGTAATGAGTGACTTTTAGTCTCTTGTGGCAAGCTGCAGTGTCTAATAAGATCATACCTGTAATGATCTGCCTGCAATGTAACTGCATGCAAAGATTTCTAAACTCACTTTAGCAGGAAGTGGTGCCTATCCAGCAGCTACAAGGTGGCAACCAACCCCAGGCACATGCACATACTCGCTCACATACTTACTTAATAACACTGTGACACTTTAAAAAAAAGGTGATTGACTTGACAAATGTTTTCGGTATACCCAGAAAAAAACCCACTTAGACAAGGGAAGAACATTCAAACTCCACACAGGTGCTGATCAGGACTGGAACCTGGGTCTCAGGAGCTATGAGTTGTCAGTGCTAACCATTGTGCCACCCTGCTCAGTGATTATTAAATCTAAATCTAAAAGCTCTCATTTGCCCATTCATTGCACTAGGCTAATTGGGTTATCTTAGGTGTTATCTTAAGTGTTGTTCGTTCATAAGGAAATGAATTAGCTAGTTGTTTAACCTGTTTGTCATGCATATCATTTTCTGAGTTGTGGACACCTACAAAACAACTATGACTGTATCTGAAAGTGGTTTCTTGTTTTTTCATTTAACTTAATAAAAACGGTTTGTAATATTTTACAAAGCTATGCCCTTCTCTATTAACACACTAATGCAGAAGAAAAAAACTAAGAAAGATTGAAAGGTGGGTGATTGAACTGGACTGTGAAATACTGCACGTCGAAAATTTAATTATAAGTCAAAACACTGCACATTTTACAAACCTTCTAACTACTAGATATTAACTAACAGTGCACTAAGGCAGTGTAAGTGAAGGTGGCTATGCAAACTGGCATTGTTCTTGACATTTCTGCCATTGTTTCAGTAACTTAATGTGTTGTGGTAATCAAATAATTAATTTCTCTATCTCTTTATGACTATCAATATTTATTAAAAGCTTATGCAGCAAGGACAATGACATCCATTGAACACGGCAGCTGCACCGTGACAGACAGGGACAGGCTTCAGAAAGTAGTTAAGGCAGCACAGAAGATCGTTGGCTGCCCTCTCCCCTCCCTGATGGACATTTACACCTCAGCAGAGCAAAAACATCATCAAAGACAGCTCCCACCCTGGCTTTGAACTGATTGACTTGTTGCCCTCAGGAAAGCGCTCCAGGTGCATCAGGACAAGGACAAACACATTCAAGAACAGATTCTGTTACGAGATGTGGTGGTTTTTGTTTAGGACCCAGGTATGCGGGATAAGCATATTCCACGACGTATAATAAGAATGGGGAAATAATATAGAACAACTGAAAAGGGATGAAGAGCGGAGCGTAAGACTCCTAACACAATAAAACCGAAAG